>VZTO01001929.1:0-45037 GCA_013400615.1 Syrrhaptes paradoxus
ACATGGGTGAGCTAATTTTAAGGAAGCAGAGCAGTGTTTGCTTGTGTGTGTTTTCATGTGAATATAATCCTTTCTTTGTTATAGAATGCAGTTGCTGTCACTCGTATGGAGGCCCATCATGACGGTGCCATGTTCAGTCTTACCTCCTTATTTCCTTAAATGCTCCATTACTGACAAAGCACCATGCCTGTCTTCCCAGGCTGTACTCACAAGCTGGCTGACATACACACTACATTGTCATTCTTAATTTATTTTCACTTTCTCATGTCTCCCTCTTAAGCCTGTTTAAAATCTTGGGGCAAGTGCGCTGCCTTTCGCATTGCATCATGGTGCTTTCTAAATCTGTTTATTGATTTCCTTTCTTTTCTCCAAAGCATTAATCAACCTGTTAAAGTTCTAGTTTCATTGCCTGCATTCTTCTCTTTGCTCCTTTTCTGTACTTCAGCAGCTTGTGCTCATGTTTCTGTGTCTCAGCAATCTCATGTAGTAAAAGAACTTTCCCAGTGCTATCTGCAAAGCTTCTTTTAACTTTCATAAGTTTTTAAACTATTAAAGCTAATTACAGTAGGTGACTAAAGTAACTACAAACTCCAGTAACAAACTTGAAGCCCTCTTCCAACCGCCTTTGTGTCCATTCCATGAAATTTCTCTGTGCAACTCTAATTCTGGAGCACAATTTCTTAATTGCAATGTATTTGTGGAGATGGGAAGCCTTCTAGGGCACCACCTTTCCATACAAGACCTTATTGCCAATGCTTCCTAAGTACTACTTATTTATTTTTGTAGGTCGAGTATAGCAGAGTATTTTGAATACTATACAAAATAAAATAGTGTTTATGGGATTTGCCTTGTTATGAAATCTGTTAATGTAGACAAGTATTGCCATCTGAGTTGAATTCTTTCTTGTTGTGCAGGTTATAATGGGGATTCTGTTCCCTCCCACCATCCTTTTCTTAGAGTTTCGGAGTTACGATGATTATTCTTACCAGACGTCAAGAGAAAATGAAGAAGGCAAAGAAAAGGAGGAGGAAAATGTGGTCAGTAATGGAGATTATTGGGAAGTTCTAATATCTCAAGAGTGCTCAGTTTTCTAACTTCTCTGGTTATACTATAGGTGAAAATCTCTGGTTCTTCTCTGGTTATGCTATAGGTGAAAATCTCTGGTTCTTCTCTTGGTTGTAAATCTCTGGTTCTTCTCTGGTTATGCTATAGGTGAAAATCTCTGGTTCTTCTCTGGTTATGCTATAGGTGAAACTCAGGTGAAAATCTCAACTGCCTCTGGGATAAAAATCAGTGAAGGTTTTTGAGAGTGCATAGGCTGGATTCTCAGGGTGTGTAAATTATCTGTGTAGTTGCAAAGATTTATGGAATTCCTATTTTTCTATTTTTAAAAAGAGGTCTGTTGCTCAGGGAAGGCATTGTGTAGTTAACAGACGGCTGGGGCTGTAGTTGAGGAAAAGCTACTATTCTTACTGTTGTGTATTGATGAAAACTGACGACTTTGGTCTTCCAGGATGCAAATGTGGATACAGGCTCCCGAAAAGGAGATGAAGAGAATGGAAAAAAAAAGCAAAAGAGCCTTCCCATTGGAACAAAGATCTATGAATTCTATAATGCTCCTATTGTCAAATTTTGGTTCTACACAGTAAGTCATGATGATTAAACTGATAGTGATCATTTTTCTCACACCTGTGAAACTTAAAGGATTCCAATGTAAAAATAATAACCAAGTAATAAATAAATAAATAGTACTGACTTTCATGGAATCTGGTGAGTAAAGCACTCCCTTTATTTGGAGAAAAATGCATAGACAATGAGACAGAATGAATAACTGAAGCTTATGCTGTCAGCCTCTAAAGCTCCTACACACTTTGAAGGAGGGTCTGTCTGGCTAATCATATGCCAAACTCAGTGTGAGGTCCACAGTCCGGTCACTCAATCCAAACTAGGCTTGATTCTGATGCATTCTAAGGGCTCTGGTTCCTGTTTTGCATTGAATTATGCTGGAGGACCCAAGAAGTAATTACACAGTATCAGTGCTTGCCATTTGCTCTGTTGATAGACTCAGATGGGTGCAACCTAGATGGAAACACAGATCTCAGTCTGCTAAGACTGAATAGGTGTTTTCCTCTTATTTAAATAGATAAAACCAATCTAAACAAAAAGATTTCTTTTTGACAAGCATCTGATTTTCTTTTTAGTGCTTCAAGAATTATCTGGTACTATGTTTTAATAAAACAGAAAAAGTATTCACACTACTGCTCATAAATTCAGTGTGTGCCCTGTAAAAAGGATATTGGTTTCTTTTTTATTCAAAGTTAGGACATCCAATACCTTGTATGTCATAATATTATGTAGGTTTTTATTTTTAGCACATTGTAATCATAGAACACTGTACTGATTCCTTTCTGCTGCCTGTTTTAACAATTTAAAAGCAGAATTCCTATCTAATTTCAAAGAAAAGTTTTAACATAGTTTCACAGTGTAAAGAAATTGCATTTTAGTAGATTAAAAAAGCCCTAGGCTCACAGGGCCTGTTTTAGAGTACTTTGCAATTGTTATTTCTCTTCTTTCAACAAATGAAGATAATTCAGCTGCCTGGATGGTGTGTTCCGCAGCATCTGTTGTTCCTTCAGCTGCTGGAGGCATGTGGCCTCTCACAGTGTGTGTGGCTGATGTAGGAAGGGCATTGCAGCAGGCCTGCTTCCTTCAGAGAAGAAATTATGTTTTATTTTGTGAGTAAGGGTCTTCAACACCTCAGTCTTTCATGTATAGCATCAGTGTATGTGTTCATGTGTGTCTGTATGAATGCCACAGTTAGGGTGGGCTTTGCTTTCACGGATTATGCAGGCTCCTCCGCCACGAGGGTTTTACTGCCTTCTGTTTGGTGTTTCTTCTCTGGCGTGGTGATGCAGCCTCCTGTGCTCTTACTGAGTAGGGCTTCAGCAAGAAACGTGCTCCTGGGGCTCGGGACTACGTAAAGTAACCAAAATATCTGCAAACCTACTATTCATGCATATGGGTTTAAGTAACAAGTATAGGAAGAGGTGTTGTCAGGACGGATAGATGAAGTCTGTATGCCTCCACCTTCACATAAAGAGTATATTCTGCCGAGATGGTCTCACCACATTATTACAGGGTGGAGAAAAGCAAGTGGCCTGTGTGGCTCTTTATTTCCTCTGCTCCCCCCCAGGCACGTGCTGCTCACAGCCCTGCCTCCCTGTTTTGCTTTAGATCTGTTTTGAGATGTTGGGTAAACATTTCATATTTAATATCTCAGTCTTTAGAAAACTCTATTTCCTCCCTGGCAATTCTGTTCTTTTATTACTGCTTTGTTTCCCCTTTTTATTTTCTGCAAAGCCATTGAATCTATTTTGGTTTCTTAAGGCTGGACTTCCAAGACCTTTGAAGTTTTTAGTTTGGATGGTCACCAAAAACTGCTATGAGGCACGGAGACATCAACATCACAACTTCGACATTTACACCAGTAGTTATATAAAACCGAGTGATAGTTCTATTGACTTACACTAACAGTCCAGAATTTCCTAATGGAAATTAGTGGAGACTGATTTTGTGTGTGTAAGTCATCTCAAGTAATTGAATACTGCCTAACTGTGGAGGGATGTTGGGATCTATCACTTAAAGTCCATAAAGGAGTTCTTTTTTTTTTGTAGATATCATACCTCGGCTACTTGATGCTATTTAATTATATCATCTTGGTGCGGATGGAACGGTGGCCATCAGTCCAGGAGTGGATTGTCATCTCCTACATTGTGACGTTGGCTTTAGAGAAAGTTAGAGAGGTAAAGTCTGATCATACCAACTTCTCATAATCCTTAAAATAAATCTCACTCATAGAGGTAATAATGGCATGGACTTGTGCAGAGGGCTGAGAAGCCATACATGAGAAAGAAGATTGTCGTATCCACAAAGTCCCAAAATGCCCATCACTGGAGAGAGTTTCATTTATAACCCGTTTCCATACATTAAAACGTTCTCTTATTGGGCAAAAATGTCAAGCAAAAATACCCCAAGGTCAGCAGTCAAAATGAACGCTGTCCTTCTCTTATGTGTATTTCTAGGGAAAGGCATGACCATAACCAGTGAAGGAAATCCAAGTAGATACTATTGCCTTATTACTGATGTAGTCCTTGATGAGAACTGCAGGTAGAGGTGTTTTGGGGAATTAGCCAGGAGTACTAGCTGACTGATCTCATTACTTTTGTATGAGGAAGATAGATAGCAGATAGATAGGGGCAACCGTTTTAAACTGAAGGAAAGTAGGTTACAATTGGACATAAGGAAGATTTTTTTTTATGATGATGGTGGTGAGACACNATCTTTGTAAGTCCCTTCCAACACAAACCATTCTATGTTTCTATGGAAAGGAGGTTTCGCCTGCTGGTAACTAAAAATATTGCTGCTTGAGACAAATTTTGCTGCCAGTGGAGGGAGTCTCAGACACCTTTTGAATATGACAAGATTTTATCTTGTTCCATGACCGTTACTTCAAAAATGTAACTTGGAGTTTTTCCTAATGATTTCTTTGTTGCTTTTTTTTTTTTCCTCCAGATTCTGATGTCAGAGCCTGGCAAGCTGAGCCAAAAAGTGAAAGTTTGGCTCCAGGAATACTGGAATATTACTGACTTGGTGGCTATTTCAGTATTTATGATAGGAGCAATTCTTCGCTTACAGAACCAGCCTTACATGGGTTATGGAAGAGTGATTTACTGCGTAGATATAATTTTCTGGTACATTAGAGTACTAGATATCTTTGGTGTGAACAAGTATCTGGGACCTTACGTCATGATGATTGGAAAGATGGTTAGTCCCTAGATTGCTGTAAATTATGTATTTCAGACCTGCATGGGAAGCTAAATTCAGTTCTGATTTTTAAAAGAGGTTTTTCCACCTGAGTAGGACTCTGAATAATGGCTGTGAAAAAGTTGCCATGTGAAATTCACACACACACGAGGTGCAATACTCTTACTAATAACTCCTTGATTCGAGAGGGAATCTTTTTTCTTTAACCAGGCCAAAGCCATAGCAATAACACATTGTCAATACACTGAGATCATCCACAGTACCATCAGTTGTGGACAGGAGATGATACAGCAATGATTTTATCATCTCTTTGCAACCATAGAAGAGGTCTATGCTGAAAGCACAGCATAGTGCACTTGATGCAAAAGAGAGATAGCGAAGATTTTAGCATTTTAAGTCTTTTTAAATATAAATCAAATGTTCCTTTAAATTACTGGTTTTACTGCATTTTAGTGTATTCTTAATTAATTAATTAATGAGCAGTAGTTAAAGTCCAAGAATAATATCAACAAAATTATCCAGAGGAGTATGTTTTCTTGATGCTTTCTTGTTTACTTCAATGCACGCTGGCAAACAGCCATGCTGATGCTACTGTACTGCCTGGTGATGATAAGAGCCTCTGTATGGTGTCTCTGTGCAGATGATTGACATGCTTTACTTTGTGGTCATCATGCTTGTGGTTCTGATGAGTTTTGGGGTAGCCCGCCAAGCTATCCTGCACCCAGATGAGGAGCCTTCTTGGAGACTAGCTCGCAACATCTTCTATATGCCCTACTGGATGATCTATGGAGAGGTGTTCGCAGACCAGATAGACCGTAAGAGTAGAATTCATAGTAAGAGTCTGTTTCCTGTTTCTGAGGCAGATGATCAGATCCAAATTAATGATTGTTTTTAATTTGGAAGTAGTGTTTTGTCTTTATGATTATATTGCTATTGCTGTTTCCTTGTGACAGATTCCAGAAACTGAACAATTTTCTCTTCCCCATCTGCTTGTCCTGTCTCTCAGTGGATATTCAAATTCAGTTAACCCTGAGAGGGATATAGTCTGGAATACTCTCCTGTCCAAGAGTATTAACAGTATTAAGTGCTCTGCTTACTTGCAGGCATCGGCAGAGATAATTCTGAAACATTCTTTTGAACCAATATTTTACTAATAGTCAGTTCCAACAGAAGAAAAAATAAATAGCTTGCACAGGAGACAAAAATATACATATCCTTTCATCTCCAATACACAGCACAGGCAATGAGCTCATACATTTTTCTCACATTGATACATCTATCTGCTTTCCAGAAGTGTTTCCATTTCATGAATCACTCCTTTTCTACACCTGTGGAAAAACAAAACAAAAATGAAAAACTCTACTTGATTAGCTCTGGGTGTAGAAATAGCCTTTCTTATATAAAGCTGCACAGTCTAAAAAAATAACTGTCAGTATTTGAGAGGAGATGGAAACTGTCATGTTACTGCTAGTTTTGTGCTAAAATTTGAAATGTGTACAGCCAAACATGCAGATGGCCTCCTCTAGTGTGTATTACATAGTTTGCACTTTATCTGAAATAATACAAGCTGCTATTTCAGCATTGTGTATGTGTTATTTCAACCATCTGCATATATTGACAAGTTGTAAAGTGTGAGGCTGAAGAAACTGTGAGGTCTACATTCAGTCAAAACACATAAAGATCCATCATCATGAGAAGCCTTTATATCAAATGTCATTAAAGTGTACTTTATTGCTTAGAAAAGAATAAAATATCATTAGTTTTTTTCTGAACAGCATACACTGTTGCAGAGACCATATCATCTTTGCTTTCCTTACGAATGTTTGTCTTATTAATGTAACTTATGATAGAGTAAATTACTGTTGACAAATATAAGGTCAAAGCAGTAATTTATTGTCTGATATTGCAGTTTCAGTGCGTATGGGAGCCAGGATAAGCTCAGGATCTCCCAAGTGGGTTAATTCTCCCATGGGGAGACTGTAACAAGGTTTCCCTTACCTTTGAGGCTCATAATGCGCCTGGAAATCCTGCTTCACTTTGGACAAAGAATGTTTGCCAATGTAGACAGTTTGATTTCTTTATAAGTCAAAACTCACACCTTACCATGAATACTGATCTCTTTAGTGTAAGTGGTGTCCCAGTCTTCTCTCATGCTTCTAGTCATTTCTCAGTTATATACTCAGAATCCCCTGAATTGGAAATCTTTCTTCAGCAGTTGAAAAGATTTGAGGAAAAAGGAGTTCGGGCTTTCCAGTTACACGAATTTAGTCCAGCTACTTGCTCCACTAACCTTCCCAGGTCAGAAACTTTGCTGCATCAGTAGCTCAAACATAAGCTAACTTGGAAATGTGTGGTTTTGTCATTGTTTTAATGTTGAGATAAAAGCTGCTCCACAAGGAGTTCTACTGGTATAACTATACTGCATTACAATTATTCTGTAAATTTCTTAAGTCTAGAAGTCTGTGGACTGACTTCTAAAGAACTTCTAAAGATCTTTTTCCAGTCAGTAAGAAATTTTCACTCTGATTTTTCCATGGTTCTCTGTAAAGCACCAGAAAAGCAACCTCAGAAGTTACTGGGGAATGACTGTTACGGGCAGTCTAACCTGATTCTGTGTCAGGTGCTTCTGGGTAGTTTTGCCAACGCCTATGCGTGTAAACAATTTATGGAAAAAGTATTACATCAGATTTTCCATCTGAAAGAAAGTAGTTGGATTTTTGTCAATAGCTTCATGGAGGATAGGATGTCACCTAAAAATGAAGATCACAAATGACAGAATTGCTGAGGTTGGAAGGCACCTTTGGAGATCATGTAGTTGAACAAGTTCCCTGCTCAAAGGAGGGTAAATGAGAGCAGGTTGCTCAGAGACTATCTGGTCAGGCTTTTAATAGTTTGAAGGATGAAGACTGTGCAACCTCTCTGGACAACCTGGTTTAAATGGAATTTCCAATATTTCTGTCTTTGCCCATTGAATCTTGTCCCTTCACTGGATACCACTGAGAAGAGTGGCTCTGTCTTCTTTACTCCTGTCCACCATCAGGTATTTATAACATTGGTAAGATCTCCGCTGACCCTTCTCTTCTCCAGACTAAATTATCCCAGCTTCGCATTTGTCAGATGCTCCAGTTGCCTTAATAATCTTTGTGACCCTTTACTGGAGTCTTTCCTGTATATCCATGTCTGATTTCTGTGGGAGAGCCCAGAACTAGACACCCAAGGCCAGATGTGGTTTCACCAGAGCTGAATAGAGGTGAATAATTACCTCCCTTAACTTGCTGGTAACACTTTTCCTAACGCGACCCAGGATGCTCCTGTCTGGTTCACTCCATTTGGAAGATGTCCATGAGCAAGAAGTTAGTGGCAGCTAATACTCAACAGCAACATATTCCTAAACAACAGAGAAGCCTGGCTGAGTTTCTTTCAATGGTGTGATTTTTCTTAAAATCACGATTTAGGGATTAGCAAGCAAGTAACCATACTCATCATCAAAATGGACTTTAATGATATTGTATGGTGTAATAACATCAGTAGCATTACTATTAATGGAAACATAGCTGTTCAACAGAAACAGCTGTCAGACTCAAAGCCAGGGTGGTTCTTAAAAAAAAAGAGAAAAAAAAGAGGAAATATTTCCTTAATAGCTAAAATCATGATTTTGTGTGATAACTGAGTTGTTTTGTGTTCGTGGTGACCACCAGTTTTGTTTACTTGGCTGAAATATCGTATATTTAAATGATCATCTGCCAGAAGCATTTTGTGATTTATTATTAGTATCATTAATTCACTGCCATATATAATGTTTGGGGAAAACAACGTGAAAAGGAAATTGCAGAATGCAATGCATTTTTAACAAAGACATTGTTTCTAAGCATGTCTCTGTTGTTCTGATATTTGAGTTGCTTATGTTT
Organism: Syrrhaptes paradoxus; assembly: GCA_013400615.1. Taxonomy (NCBI): domain Eukaryota; kingdom Metazoa; phylum Chordata; class Aves; order Pterocliformes; family Pteroclidae; genus Syrrhaptes; species Syrrhaptes paradoxus. The sequence continues at coordinate 8,733 of VZTO01001929.1, forward strand.
TCTTGTCAGCAAAACTGTATTTTCAATCGTCATTTTTGGTTTGGTTTTTTTTTTCCCTATGTTATTCTACTGTTTTCTTTCTTTCTTTCTTTCCCTGCCTCCTTTTCTATTTCGTTCATTTGGAATGCTGTTCAGTCTATGCCATGGAAATTAATCGTAAGTCTCTCTGGAGAGCTGAGATCTCACTTAGCTGAATATCTTCATTAATCTTTTTCTTCACTAGATACTGACATTTTAATTATAGAGCTCATCCAATATTCAGGTGTAAATCTTGTTATTCTACTGTAAGAGTTTCATTTGAAAAGAAGCAGAGGAAAAATATTTTATTTTAATATAGATTGGAGATCAGAAGTTTTGAGTTTATGTGGTTGTTATGACTTGTTTCTAGTACATTGATAGTAAAATAATGTTTTTTTTAAATTACGATGCATGAGTGTCATGGGATAATGAATTCCCTTTGATTACCTAGATACAATGTTAGTGTTCCTTTGGCAGTATTTACATTGGTCCATGTGAATAATATGATTATTTGCTTGACTTTTCTGTTGTACTTTCATATTATAAACAGGAAAAATGTAGGTCTGATATTTGAAAAGCAAGTAAAATATATTTTATTAATCAGTCTACATCTTTTAGTCCACAGTAAATAACATTAGTCTGTTTTCAAATAATTTGAAGTATTTTTCAGGTGAGGTTGAAGCACTGGGGTTTGGTTTTTTTTTTGCAAAATGCTTATAAAAAACGAGTTTGTCTATTCACATAAACTAAATCTGTAGTGAATTCATTGTCAGACTTAGTATTTACTAAGATTTCAGCTGAACAACCTGTGGCTGATAAACACTTTACTTGATACTAAATGGTTCCAAAACTTAGCCTTGTATTGGTAATCACATACGCTGGCACTGCACTTAAAAGACGGAACAAACTTGCTGCATTTACCCAGCTCCAAGACAGCTGTTACCCCAAGACAACCTATGTATTCTTAGGATAACTTCAGGCAATTATTTTATATAAGTTTGATCAATATTCTCAAGTTTGGTTTCATTCTCACCAGTCTATTTTGCTGTTACCGTATAATTTTCATTTTATAATTTTATCTCTTTGGTTTAAAATTTTATCTAAAATTTTGAATTATTGTGAAGAATAAGGGAAACTGAAACTGGCCCAAAAGTGGTGGCAGGGCCACCTGCTGGTAACATCAGCAGCCTCAGACAGGACAAGTAATAGGCTAGGGTCCATCTAGGGGACAATCACAGGTCCAAGGTCCGTCCAGGAGGCTGGGCAGAGATCTGCACACCTGCCATAACTCAGGCAAGGAACAGATGTGCATGGGGCTGTGGGCATAGGCCTCAGGTGAAGCTGGTCAGGATCATTAAGGGCTCTGATACAGTCAAGGCCCTGATAAAGCTTTAAATTATGCTCAGCAATCTGGGCCCACTAAGTAAATCCTTTTTGGATTTGTGTATGCACACAAGTTTGGAGAAATTTTATTTAATTCCACTATCAATATGTACATATGCGCATTAAGATCTTGTCCTAGACTATTACTGTGAGAAAAAGAAAATCCTGATTAATTTGAAGAGAAAGCCACATTGTACAGTAAACTTGGAGCTGCCTCTTTGTTCACTATTGTGGGAAATTATTTTTGTATGCTGTAGTTAAAAGCAGAATTTGAAGTAGAATTTATGCATACTTGCTAGTAGAAGTAAACTGACAAAATTTGTTTAGCTTGGAAGATTTTATCATTAAATGTGAATAGTGTTTTTAAGTATTGGGCAATTTGTGACAAATACTTTTGCTGTTTTTTCTTCAGCTCCTTGTGGGGACAATCTTTATGATGATGATGGTAAACGCCTCCCTCCATGTATACCAGGGGCCTGGCTCACTCCTGCTATTATGGCCTGTTACCTCTTGGTAGCAAATATCCTGTTGGTAAACCTGCTGATTGCTGTCTTCAAGTATGTAAATGATCATGCACTATCTTTACTTTCGTGTTGCCAAGATAAAGTTTCCGTGAGAGCCCAAAACTGTTTTTGCGAGGGTTTGCATTCACACTCAGAATCTAATTACTCTATGAACATGGCTGGTAAATATTTTGGATAGTGTATGCACTGGGAAAGAGTGGAACAAAGGTTGCTTTGAATTTGCCAGCAATTGCAGTAATGCATATGAGAGAAGCTGGCTACTTCCAATTGCCATTTAAGTCGATAGTGACAGGCCTCAAGATTGCTCTGGAAAGATGAAAAGCAGAATCCATGAAACCCGCTACAGACATGATGGAAGCCCATGCAAACATGATCCTGTGATAGAACTGCAGAATGAGAAATCTGAACATCAAAATAAGGAGGTATTTCCACTATCACTACGTCATCTGGCTGCTTCTTTTTTCTTCTTGTTTTGCTTTTCATTTAGGAAAAAAAAAAGAATTAGGGCCTTGCAGAGTTCTTATACGACCCAGAAAAGGAGTCTGTATTGCCTTGAACCAAAAGAAAGGATGGCTGCATGTTGCCAAAATCTGTGGCCAGACTAAGCAGCATCCACTAAGCACGTCCTTAATGATATTCCACAAATCTATATTTAGGAGTAAAGCTAAATAAATTTCTGCTTCTTGATCTTTCTCCCCACAGTAATGTTGCATGCTTTTCCTATCATGACCTAGAGATAAAAAAAAACAACAACCTACTTGCTAGTAAGACTTTCTGAACACACCACCTGTGAAAAGCAGGTGATCCATTTCTGATGATGTAGTGTTGGAGGGCTTGCTGGCACGGGTAGCTGGTGCCCCGGCTGCAGAAATAGTTCATTGTTTGTCCAGAAATCTACAGCTCACAAAGCCTGTCTTTCATTTGATGTATGTAGCTTAAAAGGTCATGAATTTAAAGTGCTCAAATGCCAGTCCCTTGCTGGGGGGACAGTGGTAGCTGTTACTGGCTGAAGGACCAAGGAATCTGAAGTTTGGGAAGTAGGTCGTGCTGTTAACTCCTGCCACCCCAGCATAGGTGCAAGGGCATGAGATCTATCTGGGGAGTTCCTGCTGTGCAGGAGACACAGAATGAAGGCAGATTGTCTTCTATCATTAGTAAGTAATCTCATGTATACTTAGCCAAAAGAAACTAAAAGCTGTGTACTCAAGAATTCTCTGGTTTCGAAGAGATGTTCTAACTGGTTTTGTGAATGTAGATATTCTGAAGCACAGAAAGTTGGGAAAGAAGTAGACAGAAAGTATAAAAAAGGAAGTGCCATCATCACAATCATAGAAGTGGAGTGAGCCGTCTGACCATACTTTAAAATAGCTTGAAAAGCTTTATATAAGACAGAACATCAACTCTGCTTTCTCTTAGTTGGTATTTCATAACCTTGACTATTGTTATCTCCAGATCGAATACTATCACTCATACTCCTTAATATCCACTGAATTACAAAATAAAACATCTTTAGAACACACATTATTTTGATGTAGAAGTGATGAGGCCATGGCTTCCAAGAACAAATTCCTCTACAAGAATGTGCACCATGTTTTTGAATAAAGTTTGAACTTGGGACATTTTGTGAAAACTTGGAAAATTGTCTATGTAGGTCAAGCTGATTAGCATATTAAAAGCAAACTATGTGAAGCTTCTGGTTTTAGCATACAAAATACCTTTTATGGATTTAGTACTTTGTGTAATATCAACTACTGGCATGTGTTTAAAAAATACTTTACAGCCAAGTGCCAAAATATCAATCATGTCCTTCATAAATTGTGCAAGTTTCTTTTCACTAGCACCTAGGAGCAAATAGTCTAAGAGGAATACTCTTCTGGGTGGTATATACAGGATGCAGAGCACCTTCTGCTTTGCTGCCATCAAAAGGAGTAGTGAAATCATGAGTTTGGGTTAATGATCAGTTCAGCAAGTTCATCAGAATCAACAAAGAGCTGAACCAAGCAAGGCATGTGGCCTCGTGTTGTTATTTAGCTGCTGCTTTTTTCAACATAGCACTTGCTCAATTAAAAGTAAACTTAGGGGCCTAATAGAAGCTGTACCTATGTTCCCTTTCAGCAATACCTTCTTTGAGGTAAAATCAATATCCAACCAAGTCTGGAAGTTCCAGCGGTACCAGCTGATCATGACGTTCCATGACAGACCTGTCCTCCCACCACCCATGATTATCTTCAGCCACATCTACATAATCATCAAGCGAATCTGCTGTCGCTGCAAGAAGGGTGAAGGAGACCAGGATGAGCGTGACAGGGGACTGAGTATGCAAAAAATCTTCTCTAAATTGAGCTCTTTGCACCGTATGAGCAGAAAACCGCAGCTTTTCAAATGCTGAACTATTTTGTCCAGGTTGATGGTCAAGTGTCTTTGTGGAAGACAGTATGGGACAAAATATATATCAAGTTAACAGCTCTTGGGCTCCTGAGAATATGCAATGCTGTGCTGCTAATGAAGACTTTCTTTAACAAGCTTTCTTAAAACAGTGAGATGGAATCTCTTTAATCCAGTTTTATCATGTTCTAGTGAAATCCATATGTTGGGAAGGGCAAACAGGAAATTAAGAAGGGATCACAGTTTCAAATGTCATCTGTAGTGTCAGCTTTATGACTGTGAGCAATCTGTGTGTAAGAGTATCCCCACTTTCATTTCTCCATGTTAGAGATTTATCTGTCATTTCACAGGAGAACTATGAGTATTCTTCTCCTAACATACTCTGTAATTATTGATTATTATTTTCATTATATGCATCATTGAAATAATCAGATGCTTACAATTATCCCTGTATTTCTGCATTTCACAGGAAATGTATTTTGTAAGTAATTCTATTTCTGCACAGTATGCTTCTGAGTTTAAAAAGGAAAAAAAAGGGAAAAAAGTAAATATCACCCTCCCTCCAAATACAAATAGACAAATTCAAATAAAGGATTAAATGTTCCCAAGAGTTTATATTTTCCTTGGATTTTTCTTACATTAGCATAATTTTTTGAAGCTCTTATCTAAAGAAGGTCTGTGAAACAATCTGTTATATCAGATTATCTGTTGTCTGTAACTGGCATCCTTTTAAGAACAACATTTGAATGAAGGAACAGTCAAACTGGCAGAGATTGCCCTAATCTTTACCCTGTAAAATCTAGTCAGTTTGTTCAATGCATAGCACTGCTGTTAAAGTGCAAAAGTCATTGAGAAAATACAGCCCCCAGTGGATGGTCTTAAAAGTAGATGATGGTCATAATGCATTACATGGGCACAGCCCTGAAGGCAATCTCTGGCTAAGTGCTCATTCCCTATTTACAAAATCACCTGTTCATTTAGCACACGAGTAGAATCTGCAGTGTCTGTATGTCCAAAACAATCTGCTAAATTGGCTTTAAATTGACTGCCAAAAGTTTAGATAAAGGAAACTCATATTTTGTTCTTCTGTTTTGCACAGAGTTGTTTCTGAATGATGAAGAGCTAAAAAAACTGTACGAGTTTGAAGAGCAGTGTGTAGAAGAATACTTCCAGGAAAAAGAGGATGAGCAGCAATCATCTAACGATGAACGCATCAGAGTTACCTCTGAAAGGTACCTATTATAAGAAAAAAACCACACTACTTATCTGGAACAATATTTGCTTTTTTGTGTTTTCATTATAACCAAAATTGAGTTAAAGTACAAAAGATTTAGACCACCACCAATTCAGAAGCTGATCTGAATCTTGAGTAGATATCTGTGTAGGTGCATCTCTCACAAGAGCAAGCTTCTGTTGTTCCTACTGGTGTGTCACTAAGGCTGCTGGTTTGGATAGCTTTGGTGTAAGAACACTTTTGTTCATGGTGAATTTTTTCCTTGTCACTCATCTGAAGATCACAGCTATGCTTTTTTTCTGTTTGAGCAAATCACTACTTGTTGAGCTTCCAACATCTCACTCAACCATGAGAAACATGTTGGAGCTTAATGACAAAAGCCCTGAGGATTCTTCCCTTGGACCTATAGTTTGCACCAGGGTCCAGCAGTCACAACTGCTGAATTTTAATCTCCGCCACAGATTCTCTTGGAAGCTTTGAACAAGGCATTTAGCTTTTCACTATGAACTTCCCCATTTAAAAGACCGGGAATATTCACATGTAAATCATGAAGCTATTCTGAGGGCTAGGTAATGTTTGCATATTGCTGTGTAAGCACACAGTGATAATGGCAGCAGCACTTTTTTACAAGGTCACTTGCAGGACTGTTCCCAAAGGCTCTGCCTGCTCTGTTAGTAGTTCTAAGACAGTCAAAAGATGGTGTCTTTTATCACTTCCTTGAAATGATGAAAAATTCTCCCTGTAATGAAAATGAAATACAGTTTAAACACCCTTTCACCTTAATCTACCTCATGGTATTTTGATGATTAATTACTCCATATTTATATATGTATTTATATATACATCTATATATAGATATCTCTCTCTTCCTTTTAACATTCATAAGTGAAGTAGCTCTGTGAGCCATGTAATTCTTCAATAGATAAACATCTTTCTCTTGAAGGGAGGCCCTAAACTTCTCGCATTATTACATGTGAAGTTTGAGAACAGAGAAGTAAATGAAATCTGCTACGTGTATTCAAGTAGTTTCTATCGTGCTACTTATCCATAGCTATTTGTCAAAATCCTAGGTATTGTGACCGAGAATAAAGGAGGGCTGGTAAGCTCCACTGGTTCACTATGGTCTATGGCCACAAAGCAGATTTGCTTATTTCTCATGGCTTCTTGCTCCAGATGCTTCATCATCTTTTGTGTGTGAGAGCAAAAGAACATTAATTTAACTTTCATGGTTCATTTACTAGTGTATGATCTCTAAGTCACATTCTAACGCACTACTGTTGTATGCATTCTTCTGGGACCATCACTTCCATTTGGATATAAATTATAAAGGAAAATGGGGAGAAGTATTATTGTAATTGAACTAGGCAATAATTTCACTCCAGCTGATAAATAATTGAAAGGTGTTTCAAGAACTAAAGTAATCCCATACACACCAGCATACGTTCTCTTTCATACAGCTACAAAACCTGTTTTACAACATGCCTTGATGCTATTTTAAGTCATCATGTGAGCATGTCATTAGAAAGTATTTTTCATATAATTAATTGATGCTTCACAGTGAAAGAGGACAACAGAACGTGAAGTGGGTGGCACACTCAGAAATGTTAATAGTAGGCTGTCCCTAAGGCTACAACCCTTGTATTCTCCTGGCATGTAAGGGCGAAGTTCAAATAGCCCTCTAATGCAGTGTATCGAAAGCACAGATAACAAAAAAAAATGCAAGTGCTTTTGATGCTACACATAGGAAAAAAGAATGATGCATGATACATAGCACAAAAATCTGCCTTATGAAGAAATCAGTAGCTGGGTGCCTATAACGGGTTACTGCACCATTCCACAGCTTCTGTTCTGTGCTTCCTCTTTTATACCCAACAGAGTTGAAAATATGTCTATGAGGCTAGAAGAAGTGAATGAAAGAGAACATTTTATGAAAGCGTCTCTTCAGACAGTCGACCTTCGACTCTCTCAATTGGAAGAACTATCTGGTCGGATGCTGAATGCTCTTGAGAAGCTGGCAGGTATTGACAAATCTGAGCTGACCTGTACATATTCACGGGCTTCATCCGAGTGTGATGCTGCGTATCTCCTAAGGCAAAGCAGTGTTAACAGCTCTGATGGCTATAGCGTGTACAGATACCATGTCGGTGGCGATGAGTTAACATATGATGACAGTACCGCTCCTATGTCACCAGCCATGGGATTGCATAAAAAAGCCCATTCTGTTGGTACCAAAGAAGACGGAGCAGACCCAAGGATGCTGGTTCCAGAACACCACACCAGTCTGCAGTCTAGTGCTAATGCAGTCACCACAGCAGAGTACAGTAAATCTACATTAGAAATTGCACAGAATATTTCCAGACCCCATTCTGGTTTGGGTGTTTTTGGGGATGAAAAGCAGGGGATTTTCAAGAGTGATGGAATGGTTCCGCGAAGTATAAACCAGATAGATGGTGTTACGAACAGACAGTCAGTACCAAGATCAGATTTTCAGAACACTCAGTTAAAAGTAGAACGGACCAAGTTAGAAGCAACCATCTCTTATCCCTTGGACAAATCTAACGCAATGCGGTATTTTCCTCCTGAAACATTCAGCGCTTGTCAAACCACTATGATGAAGTCCCGGAGCTTTATATTTGCACAGGGTGGGAAGCTGGTTGGAGGAGTTAACAACTGGACCACAGAGTATAGTACCATCATGGATCAGGTGTGCCCTTCTACAATTGAACAGTGGGCCACAGAGTGGAAATACGAAGTTGAGCAGCAACTTTCTCAAGAACGACCTCCAGAATACCCTGGTTTTGTCTCTGAAGCAGAAAGGCAAGCAGAGCAAAAACAGTTACAGATGGACACAGATGACAGTGATGTTGGTGAAGCAGGTATGAGTGCCTCTTACACCTCTATGCCTGCCACTGTCAAGGCTGAGAAAGAGAATTTACTATCAGTAAAGCCAGAAAGGACTTCTGCATTCCCATCAGTACGGTCAAAGAGTTTGCACAGCCATTCTCGGAAAGCCAAGTCTGTAAAGGACAAATTAAATAGACCAGGACATGCCAGCAGCGTGACTAATTTGGTGGTAGCATTTGGCAGTGCAACAGAAGAACAGAAAGCTAGGCAAGAAAGTGCATCCACAGAAACTGAGTGTTAAAGTGGCTTATGGCCTCTGCTTTATTGACAGTCAAGAAAGCAGCATGACTAATTGAAAAAAATATGGTTTTTTAAATTAATTTCTAAAGAAAAATTTTGCATATATTTGTTTCCTTTCATTTTAAACTTCATAGATATATGTTCTGTTCTTAAATAAAAGCTTGCTGAGTCGGGTGAAAGGGAGATGTTCTCTCGGAGGCAAATAGAAAGTAGGCAGAGCCCACAGAAGCCAACAGTATAGGTTTTTTTGTTCCATTTCAGCCTCCTTCATAAGCTTATTTACTGACAAGCTCTTTGTAAAAGCTCTTGAAAATGACAAAATTATCATGTAAGAACTTAGAAAATGTTTTGTCTTCTTTTTTATCAGAAGACTTTTTAAACTGAACAAATTTTTAACCAGCCTTAGTTTTTATCCTTACTTCTGCAGCTGGTTTCTTTGTGGCCATTGTGTTTTTCATATCAGAACAAACTTAAACTTGTTGGAGGCAAGAAAAATTACTCAGTCCCCCTTTCATTTCTGGTCTCATGCATGTGTCTTAGCTCCTCTTACAGAAAGGCACAACATAGCAGTTTTCATCCACTAAAATAGGTCTGAGTGGCAAAATACAGTTGTGTTTGGAGCAACCTGACCCAGAAAGCCATGTGTAGACATATTCTTGACCTGTCCTTGAACTTCAGTGACATTATCTTGCTTTCAGGATCATGTCTGTCCCCACCCCAAAACATGCTGACAGCCTTAAACTGTTGAAAAACAGTGATCATTGTTTCAAAATGCTTAGGGAGATTTTAAGTGTATGAAGTATACAGAGATTTTAATAATACTAATCCAAGATCTGCATTAGTGTGTTGTATAAATGGGGATTACAATAGAAGTCATGTAGAGTAAGAATCTGGCATTTTTTAAATGCCTGCAAAGGAAATCAAACCCAAATAGGAAATGTGTTCTGATCAGGTGAGATCAAAATGTAGCCAATCTGTGTGTGAAGAAAAGCTACTGTGACAAATTCGTCTTTCATTTTGCCATTTCATTATGATGACACATGAGGAACAAAGAACAGTTTCTAGGAGTCAGTCTAAACAAAAAATAGATTTTCCAGATGAGGATAGAAATTCCATAAATTTTCTTGGGTAAGTTAAAAAAAAAAAAAGTCAAAGGGAGAAAATGTCTCTGCAGTGAAAGTATTTTCTATCCCTTAATGACTAAGACTGGAAATCCACATCTATACTCAGAGCTTCCCAGAACACTTGCCTCAACAATAGCATTCGAAGTACTAGGTTTTGATAGTTTTCTTCATAATAGAGTGATGTTATTTGCCTCATTCTTCTCTGTTACCTTTTAGGAATTTTGTTTTCCCAGATATTCAGCACCTCTCTTTGCAGAGGATGCATACCACTGAACAGAGAAGAAAGAAAATGAATTTAAGGCGTGTTACTTGTTCACAGAATACTGGTCAAAAGTTTATGCTTAACTCATTAACCATCCAGACTTACTAATATACTATTTTGAAAAGATAATTTATTTTTTCCCCTACCATTAGCTCTGCGGTATGTAGGTCTCAGTACCCCCCCGATAATGCTGCTTACAGCATTTTGAAATGCAGAGATTGATGGAGGATTCTACAAACGCATTGATGGCATCAGCTTTTTATTGTTTGTATTATATTTTTATACTCCATCCACACTTATACCTTGAAGTACTGTTACCATGCTGAATGACCATGGTAACTGCATAGACATTTCTGAAGGTTCAATCATCATTCACTACGCATTTTTGCTAGCTTGGTCTTCTTAGCAGGTTTACTGGTTTCACTGTTGCCAGAACAGTGTTGACATTTTGCTTTTCATGTGGGCTTCTCTTTTATTAAACTTAGGGAACTTGACATTTTGTAAAAACAGAATGACATTTGAAATTGTTTCACTTCCATGTTTACTTCTGTGTTACCACTCTGTGCAACTATAGAGCCATTTTGTCTGTGTGGTTAAAATAGCCTGCCGTTTGCCAATGCCTTTTTATTGTTTGCCTGCACACTCACCAGAAACCGACTCATTAACACAAAGGGATGCAGCTTTTCAGCACTTTGCTAAACAAGCAGTGTGCATTGTGCAACAAAATACAGTGTGTTGCGTACCTCTTGTTACATTGTCTTTATAAAATGTGTGTTAAATCATGCTCTGTTTGACCAGTTATTTTTTTAGCATTTGCATTACAAATTTATCAGATAGCATGTAGACTTCAAACAAAAACATTTTACCTTTGAATGTATTTACTTCCTTTGTGTAAAAATATGTATAAAGAAACACCAAAAAGATGTGAACTGAATTCAATATAACAAATTTTTCACTAGAATGATATCGAGATACTTCACTTGTTTCTTCTTATGCAGTGCATGGACTGAACATTTTTGAAGCCAAGTTTTTTTTTAACATTTGCCAGTAATTTTCCATAAAGTTCTTTATACAGTGATGACTTTGTAAGGCTTGGATGTTTTCTGTGCTCTTGCATAGCATGAACTGAAATTACAACCCCTCTGCCATAAAATATGAAGTAACTACACTGAGTTTGGCAGAGTTATTTTAGACATACAGCCATTTTACCAAGATTTAAATATGTCCCTCTATGGGCATAGAAGACTGATAGAAGCTTTGGAGCACGCTAGACAGAATAAGGATCGATACATTTGCCTGTCTGCCTACATGCTTTCTTGAACACTGGCTTGAAGAACGCAAGCACAGAATTTGCATTTCTGAAGAGCCATGTTTAATACTGCTTTTCAGGAAGGTGCATCCCTCCTACTGCTGAGTATGTGGTGACTCCACAGCAGTGTCACTGTGAATTCCACTTACCATTTTTTATGTGCTTCACTTACACTGAACCAGCTCAAGCCAAAAGAGTATGTACTCTAAGGCTGTGTCTACACAGAGACATTACACTGAGGTAGTTTAAGGCACGTAGCATTACACCACCAGCAGCTTCAGCAGCACAGTGCAGTCTCTAAAATGGACAGGGGCTGAGCCAGAGACCATGCCAGGCTGAGTAATGCCACTTAATTATGTTTCCAGCATAAAATAAAAATCTTATATGTGAAAATACAGGATAAAGGGAAGGGAACTGTCTGCCAACACCAAATAAGAAGGGACCCTTGTGCAAGGAGGTGCACTTGTTTTAAAAAATCTACACCATGGGATTGTTTTTATCTTCTCCACCTGCAAGTCCAAGAGTAGTGTATGGTTACAGAGGTGCTTGCTGGTGTTCTCCCCAGGCTGTTGAATAGCTTTAAAAGTATACTTTAAAAAAAAATATATACGTGTACTTCTTTCTTCAACCTTGGCAGGTGCCAGTGGGTTGTTTCCCTCCTTGCTATTCAAACAGACCTCCCTGCTGGCATCAGTGGGGCATCTCATCTAAATTGGGGAATCCAGATTGTGCCCTTAAGTCTGTCCACCCTCTGACTTCATCAGAAAATCCCAGGCTCCGTAATGCAAGGCAATGCGCTTCCTGTTAATGACAGTAAGGGAAGAGCTTGACCCTGTGGCTGATGCTGGGTGCTGCATGTGTCATTTTGTGGCTAAAAATGTGTCAATTTTTCTGGAGTCTTCTAGTTCTTTACTATCTTTATGTCACGGTGCTATTACAACACTATTATGCTGTAGCAGGCCTTTACTGATGTTAGCTTGCATGTGAGCTGTTAGAGAAAAAGGACAGCATGCAGACCAAAACCATGTTTTTTTAATAAGGTGAGGCTACAGTGCCCAAATACCAGCAGTTGTTTGGCAGGTCCTGGCCTTCAACTCTTGCCCCTAAGCCATGGGCCTTGCAGTGAACTACACTTGGCTCATAGCTGGAACCATCACCCTGGTGCACCAGCTGTGGGGGGAGCACCAGAAGGCACAGGAACTAGCAGCCCTTCTTACCCTACCCAGTGCATCAGACCTGGCTTCAGACTCTGGAGGGGCCTGGGTGGTTTTACCCAATTGCTTTGTGCTTGGACCACAGGCAGGAAGACCCAGGCTCTCCCCCTTTCTCAGGTCTCGCAGGTGACAGATCCGTGTGGTCCCATCCTGGGACTCCCAGTTGAACCACATTTCCATCCAAACTCTTGCTTCTTGTAGGAAACCTTTCCACGGCAGAGATCAGGTTCATTGCAGTCAGTGCTCAAACACCTGCAACATGGACCTTTCAGGATGCCAAGGGCCATGAAACACGTGTGAGTAGTTCCTTAGTTTCCTGCTAATTAAAGAGACAGCAGTGTTGGATTTTGGTAGTTTACGTGAGCAACTGTGCTATTTCCATGTTCTAGAGAAGCTCAAGTGAGCAATCCACGAGTGCCTGGAAAGCTTAAGGAAAGGGAATTAACGCGGATGTTAGATCTGCATCCGCCTCCCGCTGCCAGCACGGTTCGGAAGAGCAAGAGGGTGACTGTGTCCGCAGCCTGGCGGCCTCACCCGTAGGTCACAGCCGTGCCAGGGCTGTAACGCGGTGCCCCCGTACAAAAGGTGGCAGTGACCGAGCCGCCGCAGCTGACTCCCGCCAGAGCTGTATTTGCACTGAGACCCGGGGTCGCGACACAAAGCTGTCCCTGCAGGCCGCACGCAGAGGTTCCCCGGTCTCCAAGCAGCTCAGAGGCCAAGCTGCGGAGTCCGCTGCTGCACTGCTCATGTTAGCGCTCCCCACACCGCAGGCCCGGGCTCTGTCACTGCTTTTCCCTCACAAAGGCGAGGAGCACACGCAGTCCCGCGCCGCTTGGCCAAGCCGCAGCTCCCGCCGCCCCGGGCCCTGCCCGCCCGCCGGAGACTCCACGCCGAGGGGTGTGAGGGAGCTCTCTCCGGGAACGGGTGCGATTCGGTGACCCCAGCCCCCGGTCAGTCCGGTCGGAAATAACAGCGCTGGCTGTAACAGCCGGCACAGGAAGAACCCGCCAGCATCAGACCACACCTCAACGACTCGGCGGCTGGCGCGGGCGAGCGGCCCCCTCCGGCCGCGGCCCCTTGGCCCCTCCGCGCCGCCGTACGGAGGCCGCGCCCCCGCCCCTCGCTCCCCTCAACATGGCGGCCCCGGCACAGCCCGCCTCTGCCCGCCGCCCGCCGGCGCCCGCCCGCTGCCGGCGGTAGTGAGCGGCTGGGACGGCAGGCCGCCCTCGCGGGGAGGCGGAGGGGAGGGAGCCGCGGCGGGCTCCATGAGGCGCTGGGGCAGCCTCAGGCAGGGCCTGCCCAGGCGGCTGACTCCTCCCTTGGGGAAGGAGGTGCGCTGGGGCCGCCTCCGCCGCCGCCGTGTGACCGCGAGCGCGCAGCCCCGAGTGGCTGCGGGTGGCCAGGCCTGAGCCGGCGGGCGTCAACACCCTGCCCCCGCGGGACGAGGCCTCCCGGGCCCGGCCCAGCCCGTCGCGCCCTCCCCGCCCGCCGGGGTCCCCGCCGGGAGCGACAATGTTTTCTCTCAAGCAGCCCAAACCCACCTTCAAGTCCTACCTTCTGCCGCTGCCTCAGGTAACAGCCTTTTATTTCCGTTAGCGACCTGCTCGGCTCCCACCCTCCCGGCCCCGGCCTTGGCCTTGGCCGAGGTGCCGCCGCCGGGTCCACCCTCCGGCCGGGCCGGCCCGAAGCTGGGCCTGCGGGGTGCCGGGGCTCTGCCGGAGGCTCTCACCGCGGCTTTCCCCGCTCCCCTGGAGTTACCGGCCTCGCGGGGGAGCGGAGCGGCACCTGCGCGGCTCTGGAGGGGAACAAAAGCCGTGCGGCCGGGTGGGAGCGCAGCCCGCCGGCCCTGGCAGGCGCACCCGAACGTCAGGCGAGTGGCTGCTGCTGGCGAGCCCCGGCGCCGGTCACGGAGCAGGACTTTTATTAAAATAAATTCTTGTGCAGATTAAAACCGGCCCCTGCGAGATGATTTTGGAAAGTTATGAATAATGCTTCAGGTGTTTGGGCTGGCTTTCCTCCTGCTGCTGGGTGGGATCCACGCCCGCTCTTGCACTGTGGAATCCTTGGAGGAGAAAACAGCTCGTCTGTGGTGGAAATGATTAACCTCTCGCTGTAGCCGTCATTTCACATGGAAAACCTGGCCGACAGCATAAATAAGGAAAACAGGTCTCTAGAGTACTGTACGCAGTGCATATAGTAACAAGTGTGTACAGTAGATCTACCAGGGCTGGGCGTGCGCTTGGCAGAATGGGATTTTTTTTAAATTTTAGACAAGGTGGGGCCTCTTCTAGTAACGTGTTTCACATATTGACTCGTTTTTGCTTTTTCACAGTTTCTTGATAAAAGGGAAATATCAATGCAACGTAGTTCTGGATATTTCTAGTCCTGGGAAATGGTGATATCACTGTCAGTGTAGGAACCGTAGGCACTGAAGTTATTTCATTGAAGGTTCCAGTCTTTTTATGGCAGTGTTTTTATTTTTAAGGTTTGCAGTGAAAATGCAGGTAGGCATGTGTGTGTTCTAGGCTTTGTGGTTTTGGATTTTTTTCCTGTGTCAGAAAGCTGTGTATGTTAAAAGTGGGTTGAGAGTTTTGTGCAAACTTTAGTGTTCATATCTGCGTAAAGCTCGGTGTAGGCTTTGAGCCTTTATGGAATGCCAGATTGTTTTTCGTTCATCCTGTGGCTTGTTATATCCTACCTTACACAATTAGTTAAACATTAGCGCTTTAAATATTATATTATTCTTCTGGTACAAGGCTAAATGTACACAACAGGGTTAATATCGTTGCTATGATTGCATCCTAACTTTTTAAGATCAGCTTTTTAAGTTAAAGGATGAACTTTCTCCTTTGCCCAAATGGGTCAGACTTGTGACTGACTGTAAAGTTCTGATTCTTAAATACATTCTTATTTTTTTCCTCCAGGCTGAAGACCATATGTCTTCAGAACCAAGGATTAAAAAACTGGAACCAGTACTTTTGCCAGGTAGGCATAAATCGGGAATGGGAGAGACACCTCAGCAAGGATATATTTAAGCCTTTGGTTTATTGTAATAGAGTTGTTAAAATGTAAATGGTTTTCCCTATTTTACTGTGATTATTGACTTTGATATATTTTAATCTTAGCATACTCCTTAAGGGAGTATAACTTCTAAGCAGGAAAATCTAATTACATTTGCGTCTGTAGAAAATTGTTGTAACCTGCCTGAATCACTAAATGAATACATAGGCAGTTTTGCCTGTGCAGTGCTTTCGTGCATGTAGAATATTGTCTTGGTTTTACTGTGAGTATTTGGAATTAACCACTGCACATTTTGTAATGTTTATGACACCTTTTGGAAGACTGCTAATAATTATATTTTTGCCAGATAGTTAGACCTTCACCTGTGTGCAGAATGCACTACCATAGCATGTGTTGTAGTCTTTCTCTATTTTAAAGAAAAGTATTAATACAATTTCAATTAGGTAGGTATGATTGATTTCTGTGTTGGAAAACTTCTAATGCTATCTTTATTCATTTGCTCTTGTTGAATATGCAGCTGTTATGTAATTTTGGAGTCTGTAAGTGTCTTTAAACCTACCTGTATGTGGATGAGAAAAGCAGTGTTTTATTATTGTTCATAATTACATATTTATAAAAATTTAATATATTCCTGACTTTGATATTTTAAATAAGGAATAATCTTTGTTAAATGACATTTTGATCATGAGGATGTCTAAAAGCCTTTTTCAGGTACAAAAGGAACAGTCTGCTGTTCTCAACGTTACTTTCATTGCAAACTGTACATGACAATAATAAATTTGGCATACTGTGTCCAAGGGTAATTTTGAGTTTAAACCGGAATGGTATCCTGCATTTTCTTTCTTGGCATTCAGCTTTTATGTAAACAAGTATGAATTCACACACGCATACTAATGTAGGAAGCTATTGCTGTCACCTTGTCTAGGTTGATAAAACATGTCAACCTTCAAAGCGATCAAGAGAACAAACAAATTACTCTTAAAAAATTGTCTGTCACTGCTTCATATAGGACTGTTGTTAATTAAGCAGTATTAGTTGATATGTGGTGTGGTCCAGTGAGGTACCTTAAGCTTAAGAAGCTGAAATATTGTGGAAGATGTTCAACTGAAAGGGTAAATAACAACTGACTGAAACTCTTCGTGAAACAAAATAATGCCGATTTTGCTTGAGGCATAAATACAGTTATATTTTTATGTTTGCAAAACTTCTGCTTACCACTTAGCATCTTATTGGTTATGTTGTAGTTGATATTCATCCTGGGTCTTTGACTCACAAGGAGGTGACTGCGTGTTCTTTAGACATTCCACAGAAAATGCTTTTCTCAAGATGTAACACATCTTGCCTTTACTGTGGGACACGTGCATGAGCAGTTATAGAAAACAACTTCTGCGCAGTAACTTTTTTGCAGTGTAGTTAATTTTTTTTTATTTCTGAAACACACTTAAAACGGTGCTTACTGGGTTTGTTTTTCTCAACTGTCTTATATTTATCCCAAGTTTGCATCATTTCCCTTGTCTGCACAGTCTTTGAAATAAACATTTGATGGCTCTTGGGACATTTGTAGTAAGTTGCCCCAGGTTATACTGAAATTGATTGAAAAAATATGACTCATCACAGAATTAAAATTTCCACCTCCATATCATTCTAAGGTGTTATTTTGAATTATTCCATAATAAAATTCACTGCTCTGTGCAGCCACAGAATAGCTTTGACAAAATCTTTTAAATTTTTTTCAGCATCAGTATATATGAGGGTGGGGGGACATTTAGAAGTGACTGACTTTAAATGGCTTAAATGAAACTCTTCCTGCTTAAAGCTAAGCACTGGCCTAAACACTTTTTTGCTTCTATCATCAAATGGTGCAGTAGAAAAGTGTAAAAACAAGTACACATTGTACTGTTGGATAGACTGGCTTTTGGATTTGTCATAACCCGAGTCTCTGGCCAAACTCCAGCTCATCTAGTTATATTAGGGCTGACTTGCACTCCCTTCGCAAGTACAGTTTGAGTGTGGTATTCCTAGTATCTTTTGCTCTCAGGAACAGAGGTAAACCTGAGTGGCTGAATATTTATTATGCTGCTTTAATTGTTGGGGTTCTTCTGGAATTCAGTTATTTTAGCACATGCAGTTACTGGCTTTAGTGTTCTTCAAAAACTGCAAGTAGTTGTATTAAGCTTTTGATTCCTAAAATGTAATCACTTTGAGGGAGTAGCTTACTAAAAACTGAAAGCCCAAAGTAGCTAGATAACCCTGCTGTTTAACTTGTATTTCTGTGTAGTGGAGGTTAGGAGAGGGAGTTTCAGACACAGAAATAATGAGTCAGGTTACAAAATGGGGAGATTTTTATTTAAAAAAAAAAAAGTAAAAAAAAGGAATTTACATTGGAATCAACTTTTAACCTGTAGAGTTTGTTTTCAAAGTTTCTTCTGGTGCCAGAGGAAAAGAGACTAATCTCTTCGGGTTTTGGAACAAAAGCCTGTATTCTTATGAAACTCTATGCCCTGAAGAGGGTGGTATATTAGGAAAAGCAATAAACATCATTTAAAGCAGGTAAAAATCTTGATTGTGAGTGGCTATACTGATACTGCAGTAAAGAAAAGGAAGTAATTTTATAGAATATGGTGTAATTTCATTCCAAAACAAATTATGCAGTTTTAAGATGGAGTTATAAAAATATTTTCTTTTTCTGCAGTTCTATTCTCCTAGAGTAGCTTTCTCATCGAGAGTTTTTGTGGAGTTAATTGAGGAGTTGACCAGTTGCACTTTTTTTCCCATTTGTTTTCATAGCTTGTTTTATACGCGTGTCAAAGAGGAAAAATAGAGAAATAGCAGGTAGTCTGCCAGTCAGTCAGTCGAAAGTGTCTTGCCTGGCTAGCAGGAAATTACTTGTGTACTTCAGGGGAGAATGAAGTTAATGTTGATGTTTTTAAACCTGAAGGTGTGATTTGTTTTGGTCATCAGTTGTAGCCTGTTCTCCACAACAATGCCTGTAGCATTTTTAACATCAATTTAAGCATTCAAAAAAATTGTACAACATAGCAGGAATGTAATGCAGTGTATGTTTTCATTATTTGAATGTCAAAGCAGCGTGCAGTACGTGGATGGATAATGAACCAATCCAGTGTCTGTACTGTCAGCAGTGCCTCACTGTGGTTTAGACAAGATCACACAAACAGGTCCTCACTGTTGCTGGTGCAGGATGTTCTGCAGGAGATGATGTAAATAATGGAACATCTGATTATCTGTGAGAAAATCCTGAATCTTAATACCCACTTGTAGTAATTATTTTAAACTATACTAATTTGCTAGTAAAGTTAGTAATTGTTATCTGTAAATTTTTACAAAACAGCTAGAAACAGTTTAATTGTTTTTATAGAAGTAAACTGAATTAGAATAGTATTTTTTTTTCTGTAGGACTTACTCATGTTAAGGCAAGTTAAGGGAATATTGGTGGTGAGCTGCTGTTGCAAAGCAGTTGTTCATAGTCTCTTTTGTCTGCACCATGTTTCACAGTCAGATCACAGAAGGTAACTTCAGTGCCATTGTTGGTGTGCGGTCACACCCTTGGTGGGTTTAGGAACAGTCACAAGTAGAGCTGGACTGGATCAGATGTCACCTCTTGGTGATGGTGGCTGCCAGCAGGCATGCAGGAGA
The DNA here is from genome assembly GCA_013400615.1 of Syrrhaptes paradoxus. NCBI lineage: Eukaryota > Metazoa > Chordata > Aves > Pterocliformes > Pteroclidae > Syrrhaptes > Syrrhaptes paradoxus. Next base: position 28,005 of record VZTO01001929.1, read on the forward strand.
AACAGGACCAGCAGCACTCCCGGCTACTTGTTCTGCCCTCCCTGCTTCCTTCAGTATGTGGCATGGGGACTTTCCTCCTGGAGTAAGGTAATGGGAAGATCCAAGTGAGGAGTTAGAGAGCATCATAGAGACAGTGTTATCATATCTAATCCTCTTGCTGGGTTTTTCTTATGTGAGTTTATCTAGTTGCTTTCTATAGCCATGTGGACTTCTGTCACCCACAGCTTCATCTGGTAAGGAGTTCAGCAATTTAATTATATGCTATTACAAACTGCCTTTGTTTGTTTGTTCTGAGCTTAACGCCATCTAGTTTCTTTGGATAAATCTTGGTCGTTGTATGACACAGCAAACACTAAGCTGTATTCCCCCGTTCCATGTGATTCAGGATTTTCACGCTTACGTTGTATCTCCACTCTGTTTTGCTTCCCTTTAGCTTAGTTGTCTTAGTGGGTGCCTCTGGACATTTTCCAGTTGTGCTGTGTTCTTGCTGAGGTAGAATTACATATCGTGTTCAAGGTTTTTGCCACTGGATACATTTGGCTTTTATCTAATAATGCCAATCCAATTGGCCTTACCAGCTGCTTTTTGGTTTTGGTTTGCTTTTTTGTATACTAGAAATTTAATTGTGGGAGGTTTTTAAGACTGTATCATGGAAAGTTTTAATCTTTTAGAAGTGTCTTGATTCTCTTGCAAGTTAGCTCCCAGCTCTTTTTCTTTTTTTTTTTTCTGCTTTCTGCAAATCCTTGGTACATTAAGTCATGTGTTCCAGAGCAGCTGCAGTACATCTTGTGATAGAAGAGAAGTACACTTTTTTGTGAGACACTCTTGTGCATTAGTACCCCAGGTGTGTTCACTCCTGACTGCTTTGAACCCCGGTACCTCTTTCTTGGCATTTTCACTTGGTTTCTGGTGTCCCAGAGCTGGAGAACAGACATCACAGTGTTGCAGTGTGAGTCCATGGTGCCAGCGCTGTGACTGGGGAGGGTGCAGGTAAGAAATAGGGATTAAGTTAGTGAGGTTAATGTGTAACCCCAGAGATTCGTCAGGTCTGCTGTTCTTGTGTGTTAGGAATCATTTTGTTTTGACACCTTAAAGGGGAAACTGGGATTGTTTAATTGCTTGTTAAAAGTAGTAATGCTGTTCCTGTCAGTGCCTTTTTCCATATATGTTTCTGGAATGAGTTGTTGATATTCAAGTAGGCATTGCTTGATCTGTTAAGGATGCTCATCTGTTGATGGTGAGGAGCCATAGCCTATCAGTGCTGATAGTAACGGAATGTAACTTGTATGAAACTCGGTTTCTCATTGTTGACAAAGCATATTCAGTTGCCGATTCTCATTTCCAGTGTTGTGGTGTGCTGACCGAGGCGCTTTTACTCATTGCACAGCTGACTAAGGCGTTGTATTGCAGAGCTGGCGGTTTTCCCTGCATCAGATTTATTTGAAATTGAAATGGTACTGTAAATGCTTGTTTTTGAAGTTAGGTTATGATATTAGACAAGTAAGTGAAATAACTTCGCAATTTCAACTCATTTTCAGCAATCAGTGTCATACAAGAGCATGAAATTATTTTCAACATTTCACAATGGCCAGATTAGAAAGTCAGAATGGCACTTTGGAAAGTAATACGATCCCCATAAGCTTTTTTTAAAGTAGAATTTTCTTTTTTTTTGGGGGGGAGGAGATTCTGCACCAAGAAGATTACCAAAAGCTTTATTTAAATTGTGAGTTTAAAATTCTAGATTTGGAATCTGAAACAGCAGCTTTCTGCAAACTGATCTTTAATACTGCAGTAAGTTTAAAAACGAACCAAGCATTTGACTTATATTTAGAGTAAAGAGGCATCACTTACAATAAGTATATAGTAAATACTCTATTATAGCTTTTTTTGTTTGTTTGACTCAAAGTAAAATTTCAGGCATGCTTTGGGTTCAGTTCACTGCTTGTTTTGTTTTTGGTTTTCCTTTTTTTAAGTATTGGCATGATACAAGTACTACCAAGGCACTCTGCATGTAGAATCTAGAGTTCTAGATACAGTCTTACAAGTGGATTTCACTGGATGGAATCAGTTTGTTCTGCCTTCTTTTTTATGAATGCATAGAGTGCAGTTCTTAAAAGTTTTTTGACTAGTAATATAAGTATTTGTAAATATCTATGAAAATACTTTCCTGTTTGCAAAGGATTAGCTGTAGGGCAGTATGGAGGTCGTTCTTTAAAGGTAGAAGGATGCACATGCTTTAATTAATTATTTTAATGTTTCTGCATGTACATTCTGCAAAACCGTTTCAAAGTAACTGGTTTCTGCCTACTCTATCCCACATATTTAATGTCACAGATCGTTAAAGTCCAGAAAGGGGATAAAATGTTAGTGTAGATTCTGAATTGTCAGATGACCAAACTATTGGGTTTTTTGTCTCCTCACAATTACGTTTGCTTCCAGTGAAATAAGTCTTCAACAAACTAATTTATAAGTAATGGGTTTCTGTATCGATTTATTAAGCCAAACCTGAGTAATTTATGCTAGACACAGTAACATGTTACAAGTTCAGAACAGCATCTGTAACTCAATTGGTGACATAGTTATAAAATAACAGGCTGAAAACCACAGTCCTCTGAAATTGTTACTGATTATATTGTTTAGAGAGTCAGGCTTTGGGAATCTGTAGTTTATGTAGCCAGACTAAAAATATGCAAAACACAAAACACACTCCCTCCTTGGCAGCTTGTCTCTTGTTCACAGTACAGAACTCTAAATCATTGCTAAAACTTTTTTTGGGGAAGTTTGATGATAGGTTTATTTTAATTTGGCCTAAAAATGCATACTGATGCCAAGAGGAGCTGCTCATTGTTCAGTTTTTCTCATCACAGGTGTGCGTTCCTGTTAGCTACTTGGTGCTGGCACTTTTTGGTGGAACCAAAGAACAAGCCAGATAAGAGAGCTGATTCAGATGGAATCAGGACTGACAAAAAAGGAAGAAAAATAAATAGTTAGAATAACTTTCAACTGGATCAGTTCTCTGTTGTGACTGACAGTGTCTTTCACAAATGGCAGTGCCAGCACAAGGGGTCAGGTGGGCATGAATGTTGAATAGGGAACTGTTTCCATTTTAGGGGCAACACAAGTAGCTGGATTAAAGCGACTCCGTAAGAATGATCAGCTTTTTAATCTAGTGCAATACTTTGTTTTGTATTTATCTGCTAATGAGAGCCTTGCTTGTGATGGATGTTCCCTTCTTGCCATGTGAACTCCTCTTGGTTGCCCGCTCTGCGTTCTTGTGTTTTTCACTGTGTTTCTGGGCCTTGGAAGTTCTTGTGGAGAATCCCATTCTAATTCAGAAAGCAGTATCTTTTCACATCCTTCATGTGGTCCCTTTCTTTTGTAAGGTTCACAAACATTAGAGATTATTAGACAAATGCTGGTTATGATCTTGCTGAAAAGTATAGTTGTTCTTTGAAGACTTTTACCAGAAGTCTTTATTTTTGTTGCTATTTCTTTCCTTACTGAGCCTTTCTAAAATCTAGCTAAGCTCTTGTCGTGCTCTCTTTTTCTGTTAGCACACTAGAGAAACTGTATAATATTCATATATTTTAATAACAATTTTTCTAATCAGATTGGCAAAACAAGCTCTTTTGGTACTGGGCATTTAAAACATGCCACTCCAGTCAGTGGTTAGAGTTGTTTTTTGAAAGAAATCCCAGGTTCTTCTATTAAAAATTAATGCAAATGTAATATATCTGAATTGTTTTTCTTTCCCCAATAATCACAGTATTGAGTTGTCCTTTTGGAACAACATTTTTACTTTGTTTTTATTATTTTTTTTTTGCTTTCTGCAGATCTACAGAAAATTTAGAGGTAGCCTATTTTTTGACTAATTGTGAAAGTATTGGGAAATACTGGGGCGAGGGGGGAGAAGATGGGTGATACCTACAGTAACGTGCAGCTTTTTTATCTTTGCATACCGTAAATCCTTAAATACATTGTAAGAGCTCATGAAAATCAGAAAAGAGATAAAAAAAATTATTTTAGGAGTTTACAAATACTTTTTTTCTTAAGTTTGGAATTGGCTGAGCACACTGAACAGTAGGTTCATTTAGAAGTGGATTAGAGACATTAACATCTAAATGCTTGGTGCATACTAATAAACTCATACAATTTTGGTATTCTTTCTGCAAGAGAACAGCTAAGAAAAGGCAGCTAAATGGGTGAAGATGTTCTAGATTTCAGTTACTTATTAATGAAGTTTTATTAGAAATTCTTACTTGGAAATTTACAGAGATTAATTATTTGCCAGTCTCTTTTGAGCCATTTTAGACTTAGGTCTTTCTAAATACAAGTGAACTCATCAATGTGCATTTTTAATACGGTTAAATGGACACTTGAATTAACTTTAGCTTTTCTGTTGTGAACTTCTTAAGACTATCTTTCACATAAACAAGATTGTTCTCTGTTGTCTTAATTGGGTTTATCAGCATTATAAATGAGGAGCAGGGGTTTAGGTTCCTAAGTGTATTCAGCTGCTAGGTTTTTATGATTTTAGGTAGGAATTACGTGACTCCATCAAGTATTTAAAACCCTTGATTGTCCTTGTGTCTATTGGACCTTGAACATACACTAAACATACTTGGGTTTTGATTTAGAAGTTCAGTGCTCATTGAAGAAAGCTTATACTAATAAATCTATTCTTATGCTTCCAGCACAGCATTGGAAAAAGGTCCCTTAGCAATGTGTAGGGTATCTGCAAACTTCCTGAGCCTGCAGGATTTGTGGTGTTCATGTATGGACAGCTGTTCTTAGCATCTAGCAAGTGTCAGGTTCTCAACGTGCTAGAAATATTGTATGTTGGCGTTTTAACATACGTATATATGCATGTGTGTGCATGCTCTGTGTCTGTGTATGTATTGATACGTGTGTGTATGGATGTATATGTACACAATACAGTGTAAATACCTCGCCTTGTAAACTGCTCAGTTACTTTGTTTCATTGTGCAACATTTGTGTATTCAGTCTGTTGTTGGATTTGCTGAATCCTGTTCAGTCTGTTTCACATCGAACATTAGTAGGTCGTGGTCCTAGATGCTGTTCAATCAATCTTCTTCCCTGAAAACTAAGGTTCTAAGATAATGCTGTTCTGTTACAGTCCTTCTGTATTCGTAGCAGCAAAACTGTGCTGGAAACTCTTTTGGATGGAAGGGTTTGGTAACTACCTCAGTGAGCAACTGAAAACCTGGAAGTTGCCTGAGGTCTCTGTTGGCATGTTTCTTGAATTTTAAGCTAAGATAACACAGAATCTTAAAATAGCAAACGCAAGAGCTGGGTGAGTCAGTGAAAGAGGATTATTTGTGCAGCTCCTGTTGCTATAAAGAATCCAGACCTTTGTCTCTAAAGAAAACAGGGAAATTTCCAATTACAGGTTCTAATGCAGTGCTAACTTTAGCAGCTCTGGCTTTGTTTTTCAGATCTGTCAGATTTACTCAGTCTGATTACCCTGTTGTTGACAACAAACAGTAATAAAACTGACACAAAATACACAAAAAAAGCTAAGAAAAATGTTTCAATGTTTTGTGTGACCTGCATGTGTGGAGGTTATTAGATCCAGAGCTCCTGGTGGTAAGTTACAAATTACTGCCTGCATGAGATAAACCAGCAAAAACATCCAACTTGATCCTGTGGCACATGACACCAAAAAGGACAAAAATATTGTTCAGTAGTAGGCAAAATGGTGCAGAACATCCTTTATTTTAGAGTGCTACTGATTAGGGGTTGTTTTTTCAAATTTTGTTGAAATAAATTGCCCCTCGGCATAGCCCTGCCCCGCTCAGAGCGGCTGCAGACTGGGAGACAGAACTGGTGCTGGTGCTCAACAGCTGTGGTACCTGTTGGGCACTTCTGCTGCTGATCACAGAATTTGGCCATTTCAGTCATATCTCCCTTGCAGGCACACTCTGCTTTCTGCATTTTGTTTGGATTGTAGTGAGTTACGCGTTATGGTGGATTAGATAGATATACCATGAATTCTCCTAACATCCAACGTATGAAACAGCCAAACTGCATGTGCTTTTGGAAGGGTGAGCAGAATTTTTCTCAAGTTTTAACAGTTTCAGAGGCTGTGTGTTCAGCGGAAGGTGTATTAGCTGACTAGATCCTTCAGTCTCTTGTGTTATTTTTGTGATTCATGTAGACATACTTTTATTAAACATGATTAGGCTTTATATGTAAGGGTGGCAACCTGTAATTTTTCTTCTGGTTTCCTGTCAGAGTTTAAACAAACTGCTCTTGTCTCCTGAGATCATTCTTTGACTGCTAGAGTCACATGGAAGTGTTGACTGCTGTTCCCTGTCTGGAACAGTTTGTGACTGTTTACTGGAAAAAAGCAGCGGCTACATTGTGAAAATGTGCAGTGTAATAGCTCTGAATAGCTCCGTTGTTGATGCTTGTATAGAAAAATCACCTACTCAACTACAAATGCAAGAAGGGTTCATTGTGCAAGAGCAACGCTGCTTGCGGTGCTCATCTAATTTTAAGTGTGGAAGGTTTATGTCTTTTTATATTGCTCGTTATAGGCATCCAAATGAGGGATAAAAGCCAGGTCAGTGTAACATTCCAAACCTGCATTAAAAAAAAACGTTCAGTTTCAGGAGGCTTTTTGAAAACTTTATCTATTAAATTTGCATTGCAAACTTTCTCAGGTTTTGTTGTGTTTAAAGCTTTCAGTTGAAATTGGTATGTGTGCGCTCACTGTCTTTCCGTGTTCTAATACTCAGGTTCAAAACTCAGTTCTGTGTTAGGGCTGTAAACTCGAGTGCAAAGGAGAAGCTAGGCCAAGATATCCAGTGTGTATTTGTGTTGGATGAAATGAGAATAAATGAAGTTGCACTAGAAAAGGATTAGTATTAACATGCTGTAGTGTAGCCACTCAGTTACGAGGACTGGAGGAGGGCAGTAAAAAAGACAGGCTTTGGTAAAGAGAATGGTGTAGCTGACATGTTTTAAACTGTGTCAGGTTCACATTGAAGCAGTTTGCACGAGAGCGGCAATGGATCTCTTATTTCTGTACTGTTTGGCAGCATCAAAGACATGAAGTACTGAAATAGTTTACGAGCGATTTGTGCTCTTAGGAAGTGTGTCTTCTGTGTGATACTAAAAAATACTTCATTTGATAACAGATAAGAGAATGTTATAGGGGGAAAAAACCCTACAGAGGATGCACTTCATTGCAGGGTGTATTTGACTCTCTATCTTTTTAATGGAAATGGAGTGGCACACTGGAGGTACTGAGAGAGGGAAGAATAAAAACTATTTAGGTTTAGAACTGACTCTGCGGAGAGGGGAAGCTTCACAGACAGAATGTGACTGAGAACTCAGCAGTGAATAGTTTACGATTAACACCAACTGTGAGAAGGAATTGCTTTAATATCCAGTTTGGGCTTTTGCAGTTAAGTAAGTAGCTTATTAGAAAAATGTTCAGGGGGTTAGGAGGTTTCAGGGCAGAATCTGTTAAAGTATTGAAATATTTTCATTGCTGTGTTTAACAGAAGTAGGGCTTGTTGTTTTCCTGTACCCCACTATAAGACATTGTGTTCAGCTGCTGCAGACTTGGCTGAACTTTAACTATTTGTACTGTATTTGAAGCTGTCAGAATCAAATTTTTTTTAATTCAAAAGCTTATTTAACCACAGTTTAGTAATGCTAGAGAAGAGACTTCGAAGCTCCAGCACATCTGTCTATAGAGCATTTTCACAAGTCTTGCCACTTGTGGCATAGATTATGCATGTATATGGTAACCACAGGCCAATGCAGCTTGTCCCTTTGCGTCTTCAAACATAATTCTGCTGGCTCAAGGCTACAGTGTTAGTCCAAGACATTTTTGTAGCTATTTATCACAACTGAACTAGGCTGATGCCTAATCATATTAGGAGCAAGAGAGCTGGTAGGGCAGCTTAGCTAAACAGCTGAGGATGAGGAGTGTGCAGAGGTTGGGTCTCCACTCTAGTAAAAGGTGCGTGTCTGCTCAGGCGTTTGGAACGCTACAGACAGTTCTTTGAATGTATGGTTACTTGGGTGCAGTGATAGCTACTTGAGGAAAAGACCTCCTCTAGATCAAGAAACAGATAGGAAATTAATTTAAAGCTATATCCATACTCGCTGGGCATACAGATAACGGATTGCTGCCATTATAGTCGTCCAAAGAACTGGCTGTTTTTTTGCAAAGCATAGGACACTTTTGCACAACTGGAACTAAATGTGCCCAGCCTATTATGAGAAAATTAAGCTTTGGCAATCTTTAGTCATTAGTTTTGGGGTTTTTTTTAAAGACTACAGCTAGTGTAAAATAACACTTTTGAACGCACTATTTACAGTAGGCAGCAACAGAAGGAAGGGGTTGAACTGATGACAGAAGCAGAAAGCCCTATACAGGAGTAAAATATAAGACCAAGTTCATTTCCTGAAGGAAGAATGAAATTAGTATTTAGCTTTCAGAAACCTCTGTTATGGAACTAAAAAGTAACATTATCCGTAGCAATTTCATTTTTTTCTTTTTAAATGGTCCTCAGTCTCATTTTCCTGTATGCTTTTTTTTATTTCATAGTTTATCCGAGATGAATTAGCATATTTTTTTTCTGAATTTGTATCTTCTGTTTTGCAAAAGGAAATAATTGGTCTCCTTCACTTAGATGGTCACAGCAGAAACTTTGAAATAGCAAGGAATGTTTAATGTGTTTGCGTTCTGTTTTTTTTTGTTGTGAAATCACCTGAAAATCAGTTTATAAATGCCAGACTGGATGTGAACTGGTTATTCTGAATTCATGAAGTTCATAAAACTCTCTGAAGTACTTAACAATAGCCATCTAATTTCTGTTTTTAAAATAAATACTAGCTGAAGTACATAAATGTATACCTTTGTTTAAAGGACAGTGTTGTCCAAATCAATGAATTTTTAATAGTGAAAAATTGCAGATTTTGATCTCTGGGTATAAGGAAAGTAGTGTGTGATGGGGTTTTTTTGCTTTTAACTGCTGCACAATATTGTCTATTTTGAAATGCTAGTTTTCTTTTTTCCCCTCGAGTGGTGTTAGTTAAACTCTAGGTTTACCCAGAAGATGCGTATAACTTGAAACAAGTAAAGAGTTAGGGGTGTCTTGGTACTACAGACCTAGAATCGTTGTGCTTACAAGATTTATATAGGCTTCTCTTTCCCCTCCCCTTTTTCTGTTTTAGGTGAAATTGTGGTAAATGAAGTAAATTTTGTAAGGAAATGCATCGCAACAGATACAAGTCAATATGACCTGTGGGGCAAATTGGTTTGCACTAACTTCAAGATTTCCTTTATTACGGATGACCCAATGCCACTACAGGTTCGTTATTACTCACATCGCTACATCATGCCAACAAATGTGATAGGTAAAATGGATTTAATTAGAACAAAGTGAGTCTGCTTCATATCTGATATAAATACGATGCCTTCTAAACCAAAGCAGGCTGAATGATGAGGTTCCACTGTCCTGCTCTGAATGTGTTGCTATTCCATCCCTTCATTGAGAATATTAGAGCAGAGCAAGCTTGGTAGAGAAGTACAGCCAGCTCTATTTACCTCTTTTTGTGGGGGCATCGTTGGGAAGTGGTTTTACAAAAGGCAAAGCAGGAATTATATAAAAACATGTTCCTCCTTGAAGAAGATAATTGGAAATGTTTCTTTGACTAGACGAGCATCAGATGAGCAAAGCCTTTAATGTGTCCAAGTTCTATTGGCATTACTGATGGAGGACAAAGTAACCATGAAATAAACTTTTCATTCTAGAGGAAGCAACAAAGAAAGGGGAAAAAGAAACCAAGCCTTTGTCAAAGCAGAACATGTGGCATTGAAAAGCTTGGTCAGTTTTTGAACAGCATAGCATACAGTACTGTTGTGACCTGTGTGTTTTCAGTAGAGTTTTTTCTTTCTATGGTTACAGTAATAGTTGGAGACTTTTAAATATCTCATATATATATGTGTGTGTGTGTGTATATATATATTTATTCTACACTTGAGATTGTATTGAATTTCTACCAGCAATTTTTGAGGCCAGTAAATTCAGTGCAAGTTATTTTGCATACTCCACTGGGGTTTCTGAACTGTTTGGTGCGCATTCACCAGCACAAGAGAACTGTGTCCACAACCACTAATTGCCTGTGAATAGGCAGGGTTGGTACGTGTCAGAAAAGTCTAGGCATGCCTGATTTTTATCACAGTTCCTTCAAAGTTGTGTTGTGTATCTGTTTGTGAACTGCAGAACTGCAGTTAATGGCTATGAGTTCATGTGTTTCAGAAATTCCACTACAAAAACCTTCTCCTTGGTGAACATGATGTCCCGCTAACATGCATTGAGCAGATTGTCACAGGTATGTCAAATAGTTAGGTTAAAGCTTGTCATAATACTTTACTCAGTTCAAAGCTGTTAACTGCTTGTTAGGGTGTGCAGAATTGTTGACACTTAAGGTTTTATGTCATTAATCTTCCCTGATTTGAAGAATTTGATTAATTTAAAATTGGGCTAAAAACCTTAAAAGCTGAATAAAATTTGAGGTGCCATGCAGGAAACTTATTTAGTTGGGTCTTTGTATTGGTTGTAAATTTAACTACAATACTGAATCAACAGGTATTCTAGGATAGCACCTGTTAGGGCACTGCTGTTCTTCTGTTACATGGGTGTACCCTAAATTTAGTGAAACAGAAGCTTTTACTAACAGGAGTTAAGGGGAGGTTTTAATCCGCGCTGCAGAGATTGCTGTGTGGTTGTTATATTGAAGGCAAATAGCCAGAGGTGTCCTAAAACACTTGTCTTGAGTTCCCTGGAAGTACTTAAGTTTAACCCAGAAGGTACCTGCTGCCAGGCAGCTCTGTCAATTAATCCGTCAACAGCTGTGTGCCCCAGTTTTCCCAGTTACCACAAATAAAACCTCTGTGGCTTCTGCTTACTTTTTATGACTTAACTTCCTTTGTTTGAAAAGGAGATATATAGGCTAAGTGATGCAGCCTGTCTATGCAGGTCTAGACCAGCTGGCAATTTACTGTACTTATATTCTTGAGTTTTATGTAAGAAATAAGGACTTGATCATAGTCCTAACTCTGGCACTTTTTCACTCCAGCAGTTTTTTATACATTCAAGTAAATGAAAAAAATAGAAAAAAAAATCAATGTATATGCCAATTACTGTGCATCAGAAGGTCATTGCCCCATATGCAATTAACTGTCTGGGAGCAAAAATAATCTGGACATAAGGAAAACAGAAATTCAGACACTTCTTTGGAAAGAGATTGATCAACAGGAAGACCTATAGATTTTCTGCATCGATTGAACAGCTGAAATATATACTACTAAATGAACTTACAAAACCCAGTCCAATAACTTGGTCTTTTCTTTACAGTGAATGACACCAAGAGGAAGCAGAAGGTCCTTGGTCCCAACCAAAAACTTAAATTTAATCCAACGGAATTAATAATTTATTGCAAAGACTTCCGCATTGTCAGATTTCGTTTTGATGAAGCAGGTCCTGAAAGTGCAAAAAAGGTATTGTGTCGTCTTATGAAATCTTGCCTTCTAGTCATTAAATGTAGCAACAGCTGTGCTAATAAGAATGTTTTGGTTTATGTTTTGATAGAGAAGAGGAAGCCAAAAAAAANGTACTATTTTTATATATGTACTTCTTACTTTCTTCATATAGCAAGTCCTCCAACAAGCTCTTGAAATGACCAGTTTCTCTAATCTACATGAAACTATGTGCTCCTTCTGAACATTCACTTAGCAAAGCCTTGCATGCCTCTTGACAAGAGGAATTACTTCTGTCTGTACATTCCTAGAAATTCCATTCCTTCCTCAGTTTTAACACTTGTCCTAGGTCTCAACAAAATCATACAATGATATTTAACCTGGTGAGGTCCAGATAAGTTTCTGCTCACCAGAGGTGGTATGTCTACATAACATCAGCTCACCAGCTTCCTTGTTCTGGATCAGTGCAGCAGGCTTTCGAGTTACAGGTCCTTTGACCTCCATGGCATCAGTTTGTGGCCAGGCATGGCACAGCAATTGTTTCGTAAGGAGTGACCCAATTTGCTCACAGAGCTTAACAGTTCCCCTTCTCAGTAGGATAAAGTTTGAGCTTAACCCCGTAAGTCCTAAGAACCATCTGCCCAGACACAAGTCTGTTTGCAGTTATCAGCTGAGCAACTGATGAACCAGTTCATCACTCCTTCACCTTTTACCATCTCATAGCGATCCATGGGCAGAAGCCCAGTAATGGAGCAGACTCTTCTTTCTTTGCTGTTCTTCTAGGTTCGTCCCTGCCTGCTGTCCTTGCTGTTTGTAATTGTTTGGCGATATTTCAACAGTCAATTCCCTTTCTCAGCTTCTCTAAAATCCCCCTGGAGCAGCCTGTCTCCTGCAATATTGTTGTAGCAACTGTTTCTAATTGGCTGTCAGGGCCAAGAAGAGTGATTAGACTGGAGGAGGGAGGAAGAGAGCATAAATTCCGCATCTCATTAACATTTTTTGTTCTGTATTTAAGCAAGAGCAAAAAGTGAAACCTTTTTATGAAGGTGCTTGCTTTATACATTTATAATGACATGGTCTAACATTATTTCTTTTGATAGGAAGAAAAACTAGTTCTAGAGATCCCGAAGCATCTGAGTCTGTGTGGCTATAAAGATAGTACTGGTGGTGGCCGAAAGTGTAACAGTTACCATTGTCAAGTATCAGGATGCCTCACTAGAGGAGTGGAAGAAGACTTACATGAATCATACTATCAGCTGTGTGGCTACTATTGCAGTTTTGGTACATCCAGTAGGTTACTGCAAATTTGTGTGGATGTATCACAGAAGCACGCTGTACTGAAGGGAGAAAAGGTTCCATTAACCTAATCTGATGTTCCAGAATAACATTATTCTGTTAGCATTAAAATATAAATGCCTAAAACCATGAGGTCCTTAAATCAGGTTTCTTCTATCAGGATTTTGCTTAAATTGTTTTGGGATGCTGGCAAGCACAACTTGCACAACATATTGAATGGAGTTTTGTTCTTTCTGGCATTTAAATGGCATGCTAGCACCACACTCTTGAGAGATTTTATCTGGTTTCTGTTCCTGCCCTTCAGTGGTCCATATTAGCAAGGTTGTCCTGATGTTCAACAACAAAGGAAGGTGGTCAAGCCTCCTTAGAGTTCTGAAGGGGCTCTTGTAATATATATTAACATCCAGCTATCTGTGCATGAAAACACTGGTAGCCGTCTACTTGGAAATAATTGTGTGTGTGTAACTTTTGTAGGGAGGACCAAGACTTAAAGTATACCTGAGTTCTGATGAAGGGAAATTCCTGCTCTTATCTTCGGCTGAGTGTGCTAGTGTTGTCTTCAGATCGAGAGAATGTTGTAGTAGAGAACTGACCATGGAGTCAGATGCTAGATGAGAGGGGCTCGTGGAGATCACCTAGTCCACCCTTCTCTTCAGAGTTGCCAGGATTAGATCAGGTTAGCTGTGGATCTGTCCAGTTGTATCTTGAAAACCACCAAAGATGGAGAGCCATCTCCCTCTTGGGGTAACTAGTTCCAGTACTGCATGTTTTTCCTGATGTCCCGCTTGAATGTCCCAAGATGAGTTTCTGGTGGCTGCCCATTTTGTCATCTGGCAAGACCGAGTCTGTAACTACCTTCGTGGTGGTGATTTCCTGCACATTTTTGCACAGCTAAATGAACCCAATTTCTTCAGAAGATATACTTCAGGTCCATAGTCATTTTGGTAGCCCACCACTGGACCCTCTCTAGCTTCTGTGCTTTCCTTTTGACTTGGGGGCCTAATCTCCAGTCATCTCTGAGAAAAATTAAAATGACTGTCAGCTCTGTTTTTTCCTCACAAATTTGGTTGTGCTCATTTTGGAGCTATATATGAAGACCCAAGTGAAAATTGTTCTTGTGTGTTTTATGAAGGTGCTCTAAGGTGCTAAGTGTTGGGAAGCTGCAGAACTCAGAATTTCTGTTGGAATCAGTGAATTGTACAGGCTGTAATTAAAATAATTTCAGAAGAATTTAAGACTGAAGTTTTTTTGGATAAGGTTTTTGTCACTTGTTTTTAAAATAGTCAGAAGCAAAGGTGATGTTACAGTTAGTGTTACAATCTCTGTTCTGTAAAGCAAGAGACTTGCATGTTAGCACTTTATAAATCATAAATAGCTTCCTTTAGCAAACTTTACATCAGTACAGTCAGCTATACAAATCAGAGCAGGGAGATTTCTAACTACGTGTCATCCTGGTAATACAGAGGAGTATCATCCTAAGCACGGGTAGGTCAAAATTAAATACTACCTACCAAAATACACACTTCAAAATAGGGAAGTATAAATGTCTGTAGCTTGTTGCCATATGCTAGCAAATGTTCTGTTTAGAGCAACAGTTAAAGAAATAAAAACAACACACTTGATAATTACTATGTTAAAATGACCTTTAACTATGGACTCGTTACAAGGAGAACGGATACTAGCTTTATACAGCTAAGTCACTTTTTTGTGCATAGTTCCTTGAATGTAGTGGAATACTTAACAGCATTTGGTTGCATAAGTTGATGTTGGCAAAGAAAATGTAATCTGTTTCTAAGGAAGTGTCTGTATTTACTGAATAAGGAAGAATAGCCCTTACTAATTAAGCTGCCTTTCTAGAGCAGAGGGTATTCTGAGTCTCTTTTTGGTAGTAAGTGTGAAAAGAAAGATCCAAGTCTGAAAGCAGTCAGGCTTCAGATGTGGGCAGGCTGACTGACTTGATCGCGTACAGACATGATGTGTGGGTAATATTGGTGGAACTTTCACAGGTGGTTTTCTCTAGCTTTAAATAGAAACAAACTGGAAGAACACATTGAATTTTGAGGCGAATTACTTTATTTGGGGGTCAGTTATTGTGAAGAAGCTTAAAAATCAGTTCTATTAGAAAAATACTTTCAACATTAGCTGCAGCCAGTACATGCTAATAAAATACTGTCTCACCATTAATCAGTCAAGTAAATATTTCCTTCCTCATTTTTATTAATGGATGTTTGGGAAACGAGTTAAGGAATAATAGAGGGAATGGATGTTCACACTCATCACTTTTTAGCAGAGTTTAATGCTGTTTTGTCTCTAAAATAAAGCTATAGAGTCTCCAAAGGAAGGAAAGGCTGATGGGTGTGGGAGGAAGTGGAGGATGAGGAAGCAAGGGTAAACAAGTTAGGGAAGTCTTAAGTTAGGCAGTGTGAAAGAAGGAGCATTTCGTATTTCTTAAAGGAAAAGAGATTATTTTTTTCCAAAAATCACAACAAACGTCAAACTGAAAACTCCTGCTAATTTCCAGCCACTACAATACTTGACGTTAGACTAAGAAATTAAAATGTATGAAAAGGTAAGGCGTTAGGTCTTATGACTGTTAGATGATGGATAGCGTGTTGCATCACCATGCATATGAATCTTGGCAGTGCACCAGAATGGCACACACCCTATAATCTCCTGTTTCCTAAATATATCCCTGTTTTCTTGGTCCCTTTCTCTTCTGGAACTTCCTCAGTTCTTTTCCTTCAGGAAGCTTTTTTTCAAATGGGCATGAGAGCAGTTTCAGAAGCACATGCTTAATTGACACAGGAGGAAAATTATTTGTCTCAAATCTTGTTTCCTGTGCAATCAAAACTCACCTTGTCACACGTCATAACACTTGGGATGGAGTGGGACAATTTTTTCCTCATTGTTATGAAGAATAATGTGAAACCCAGAGTTTTGGACAAATGATCCTGACCCTTTCTAATATATTGGGCTTTTTTTTCCCCTGCAAACTTCTGTATTACCCTCTTCTAACGGTTTATACAGATCACAGAATTGACTCTGGGAATGCACAAAAAGATGTTATTATCTTTATGGTCTCTGGAGTGGGATTGAAGGGGGTGAAAACTTTTTCAAGAAGTAAACTTATCTAAAGGTGTTTTTAAAAATAGCAATGTATTTTAATACTTCTCTTAAGGCTTAGGAAACCTGTACTTAGAATTCAAACACATTATTGTGCAAACAATGATTCTGATACATAACAAGTTACTTGAGCTTCTCAAATCCTCACACTGTTTCCTGTTGTGTGGATTACTTGTATTCAAACCAAATTAACTATTGCGTAATTGGAATTTTTATAGAAGGGAAAAAAAAACAGTTCTCACTTAGACAATTCATAGCTTAACAGCTAGGAGAATGTGCACAGTGGTTAGGGCTGAAAGTCTTGTTACCTGAAAGCTTATCTTCCCAAGAAGCCTTCCTCCCCAGGAAGATTAACAGATTCTGTCCATGGGACTTGATCTGGTCCTGTTTGCATGGCTTGCTACTGCAGGTATCTGCTCAGAATAGGAACTGCAGTAGCAAGGGAGAAGAGTATCCTTCCAGTGAGTTTGTAAGGCAAGTAGCCTTCCTTAGGGAAGGAAGTGAAACGCAGGACTGTGCTAGCTTAGCACATCATAAATATGACTGTTCAAAATTATCTTTTACAAGAACATTAGCAATATTTTGAAGCTCTCATCCTTGGTAGACTCCTGTTGAAGAGGAGGGCTTGCCCTGAAAGCATCCAGATAGGGGCTGAACAGGAAACCTTGACACAGGGAAATGGCCTTTGTACTGTGGAATAATCACAGCCATTGTGTTTACTGCTTTTAAGAAATGAACTTTCCAACAAACAGCCTATTCTCTTGTTATTTGACTAAGCCGAAATATCTTCAGCTTTACACAATTGTAAATTGGCAAAAATACCAAACATTTTTCACTTTGATATGAGAACATTTCCTGTAAAACATGTTTGTCTTCCAGTTTAAGAGCTTTCTACTTATGGCGATAATCTGCCGAGATCTGTGGAATGCACTTGTCTTTTGAAACTTTCAGACAGTAAAGCTACTGTGCAGATTTAGTGAGGAATAAACTGAAAATTAATGTCTTTAATACTTGTTTAGTGTATACATGAGTGGAATTTGTCTAAAATGTGAAAATGAAGACAGTGGCAGGATAATTTTTTTTAAATAAC
>VZTO01001930.1:8899-21366 GCA_013400615.1 Syrrhaptes paradoxus
ATTAGGTCACCCCTCAGTCTCCTCTTTTCCAAGCTAAAGAGACCCAGCTCCCTCAGCCTTTCCTCATAAGGGAGGTGCTCCATTCCCTTCATCATCTTTGTGGCTCTGTGCTGGACTCTTTCCAGCAGTTCCCTGTCCTTCTTGAACTGAGGGGCCCAGAACTGGACTCAATATTCCAGATGAGGTGAACGTATGAGGAAGGTGGAACAGAGCAGAAGATTTTTGATGTCATCAAAATTATGTAATAAATGACCTGGAAAACCCATCAATTTCTGTTCGCTAAAGGTGTTTGTAGGAGAAGATAGCATATACTCACCTGTGGGCTTTTGCTACTGCTCCTCAACAGAGACATAATATCTCAATGGTCACTTGGTTTCCCCAGTGGATCTACTGTTACAGTACTAGGAAGTATTTTGGCCAGCAGGAGAGCACCTGAAGAGCAGCACAATGTAATTCCAGCCACTCCAGCCAGTAAGTCAGGTTCATCATGGGCCCAACTTAAGTGCCTCTGTGCAAATGCATGTAGCATTGGGAAGAAACAAGAGGAGTTAGAGACATGCACATGCCTGCTGCGCTATGGTTTTATTGACATCACGGAGATGTGGTGGGATTGTTCCTACAGCTGGAGAGTTGGAATGAAAACAAAAACATCATGAAATTTAACGAGGCCAAGTGCAAGGTCGTGGACGTGGGTCAGGGCAATCGCAAGCACAAATACAGACTAGGAGGAGAATGGATTGAGAGCAGCCCTGAAGAGAAGGACTTGGGGGTACTGGTTGATGAGAAGCTGAACATGAGCTGGCAATGTGCGCATGCAGCCCTGAAAGCCCAGCTGAGCTCATCCAGGGGAGGGCCATGAAGATGATCAGAGGGATGAAGCACCTCCCATATAAGGACAGGCTGAGAGAGCTGGGATTGTTCAACCTGGAGAAGAGAAGGTTCCAGGGAGACCTTCTAGCAGCCTTCCAGTCCCTAAAGGGAGCCTGCAAGACAGCCAGAGGGAAACTTCCTACAAGTGCATGTAGTGATAGAACAAGGGGTAGTGGCTTCAAACTGAAAGAGGGCAGATTTAGATTAGATATTAGGATGAAATTTTTTACTGTGAGGACAGTGAGGCACTGGAACAGGTTGCCCAGGGAAGCCGTGGGTGCCCCATCCCTGGAGGTGTTCAAGGCCAGGCTGGATGAGGCTTTGAGCAACCTGATGTAATGGAGGGTGTCCCTGCCCATGGCAGTGGGGTTGGAACTAGATGATCATTAAGATTCCTTCCGACCCAAATTATTCCATGATTTTATGATTCTGTGATTCTGGGTTTTTTTGAGATGTACTCATAGTGTTTTCTTCTGTAAATGAAAGCTCCATCTGTATTTCAGTAATAAATTGTTATTCACACAATTGTTACTAATGATGGATTATGCTAACCATTTATCTACTTCCCCTTAGGAAGCTATAGAGAGACAGCAAATTTGATCTTGTTTAATAGGAAAACTTATTTCTAGTGTACAAAATCTAATTAAAGGTATTTATACAGCAGGAGTACTAACAAAAGAAGAGCCAGGGAACCAGTCTTACAAAACTTATATTTAAATATCAATGAATTTCCCTCCCTTGTGGGAAATTGGTCGATTATTAAGGAAAAAACACTGGAACAGATTGCCCAAAGAAGTTGTGGATATCCCACCATCAGAAGTATTCAAAGTCTGGATATGGCCTTGAGCAACCTGGTCTAGTGAAAGATGTCCCTGTCCATGGCAGGGGGTGGGAGCTAGATGATCTTTAAGGTCCCTTCCAACACAAAACATTCTATGATTCAGTTTTCTGTGCAGAAGGTAAGATGATTATGGTTTTTAGCTATCTAAATAGAGAGCTAGATTAGGACTTAGGGTTTTTGAGTACATTTTTTCAACAGCCTGACATGTAATTTTAGAAACATTATTTCCTTTCACCTCATTAAAAAAAAAATAAATCTAACTTAACCATTGTAGTCTGGAAAATTCCTCCTTTTTATAAAGAAAAGAAAAAGAAAGTAGTCCTGAATGTGAAAGTCAATTCTAGCACCCTCTCAGTAACAACCAAAACTATTTCCTTGTCAAATATCACTGTATACAGATAAGCATGCCACAAAACTGAACTCATGAATAAAATCAGATATGGGATCCCCAATAATTTCAGACTGAAATTATGTCTGAAAGGTAAGTCCCGCTGCCTAAAAATACACCTGACCCACTTCATTTGTTAGCAAAATAGTCTAAAATAATGTTTCTAAGGTGACAAGAAATGGCTGAGATCCTCCCTCCTCTCAGTCCCTTAGGGAAGCAGCTACCTTGGTTGCCATGCCTTGTTATTGGAATCACACAGCACAGCTGCAAAGCAATCACTTGTTTGCATGCACAGACATGAAATCCCCAGGCCATAACACCCATCCACACCTCTGCCGTAGCTCCTCTATGCTGCTCCTTCTTTTCCAGCTGCTCAGCTTTTTAACAGAGGTTGTGTGGGCCCAATCAGGTTGCCGCAATAGCTAAAGATGTCCAAGCCATGTATTCAGTTCTCTCTGCCTGGAAGAACATACATTGTTTTTTGAAGCAATGAACATAAGTTACTGAAAAGTGCATACAGGCTGAGAAAGGGCATGCAGCTGGCTGACTTTAGGAAGGTCCTGTAATACTTTCAGCTAAACAAGCTGCGAATGTGAGCTGGGGTCATCGGTCAATTTGATGCTCTACACAGCTTAAATAAAGAACTGAAAAGGTTTGTAACTGGAAAATAACTGATAAAGACTATCACTGAGACAAAGCACAGAGAAAAACTCAGTGTTAGACCTGGCACTTCTAAGTAAATAGCTGTATACTAGGAAACCAGAGACTGTATTGGAATCCCATTTTAATCCTTATTAGAGCATTTCTCAAGACCATTTCATGCCAAATCAGGCTACTTTGACAAATAGGATTTTTTTTTCATTTTTTCTTTCTTTCCCCCCCCCCCCCCAAAAAAACATCTGCCCTAAAAACTTATTCAGGAGAAGTTGTGAAAAATCTTTGCTAAAAAACTGATATTTCTCATTTGAAAGCTTTTCAAAAGTTTGGTATGTTTTATTGTTTCACCGTTCCTTTACAACATTTTTGCATGTAAAATAAAAATTAAGATTTGTATCACTTTACTAAAGGGTAATAACAATAAACAAAAGAAGCAGCTTTTCAGTTGCAACACACATTAAGAAGAAGCTTTGAAAGAAGGAGTATTGACTTGATTTATTTATTTGTTTTCAGTTTTCATTTTCATTCTGTTTCCACATTTAAGGCAGACAGTTCCTCTCTAACTCACAGTCCAACTGCAAAATGTTTATGATAGACCCACAAATGAAAAAGCACACATTTATGCCCATTGCTCAGACTTGAACAGGATGTTCCTTCATTAAAGCAGATTTCACTAGTCCAGCTACTGTATGTAACTGAGTTTACTGTTTAGGAAAATTCATAAATTGCTACAATACAATGAAAAACGACAGTAATGGCTATTAGACTTGCAGAAGGTATGTTTTTGATTATCATCTCTATTGTTGTGTTCTTTAGCTGTCACTAAATATGAACCAAATAGCTCCCTAGTCTTGTCACAGTTAACAGAAATAATCTCTTCATGCTAATAGAGCTTTCTGCTCTATCCAATAGAATAGAATGAGATGCTAATCTAATCTAATCGAACACAGTCTAATAGAATTAGTATCCTGATACTAATTATTCATCATCTGAGAACACAAGATAATTTTGCTGCTGCTTCTCTAAAAGCATACTTTTTCCTTTTGATGGGATGAGTTTGGACATGGAAGTGGTGTAGTGGAAGAAGTCAGTTAAGATTAAAAGGAAAAAGGTTAGATGGATTAATTGACAGACTGGGCCATATTCTAGGTACATGTCAAAAGCATAACTATTCCTGAGTTACTACATTTTAAGTAGAGATTTTATAACGTTATTGCTAAATCCCAGTGCACAGGGATGTTCCTTCTTGATTTTGAGTGTTTTTAACTGAAAATGGTTTAGATCTTAATAACAAAATTTTCTCTTTTTTTTTTTTTTCTTTCCTTTTTATTTTAGTCTGGGTTAATACATGGATTCAAACAAAATGAAGAGAAGAAATGAAGTACACTGCTAATCAAAACTAAAATTTTGTATGGCAGCTGTACAAAATGGTGTTGGACCTCTTGGAAACAAATTCAGTGGACTTAAATTTCTTCATTGGTAGGGAGTTCACATAGTTTCTGGGATTAGTTCCCAAACTAAATGTTTTATCAGTCTTTGAAGGAAGGCAACATTTAGTGAACTGAGGGGAAAAATTGTATTTTCTAATTTTATTTTGCAGTTTCTTAGGCCAGGGAACAACTGATTCAGAAGGGAAAAAAACAAAACTTTACTTCCATGTAAATAAAGTTGTCCTTTTTTACCTCTAGTATTGTAAAGAAATCTATGGCACCTCTGCCACCTAATTTAAAAGAAAAATCTGATGTGTAGACACCTGTTACTACATCAATCGAATATTATTTTTATTACAGAATTCGGTTCAACAAAGGCAAAAATATTTCTCTACAAACTATTTATACTTTCTAGAAATATTCTGTTAGATTTTGCTGGATTTACACCACACAATGTAATTAGATCTTTTATTTTAAAGTTACTCAGGTGCCCAGTGCTTTGTTGCCTCTTTCAGATAGACAGTGGGATGGACAAAGTGAGGTGTGCTCATATTCCCAGTGATTTGGCTTGCATCTATCTCTAATTCTCAAACATTCCTTTTCTCACAAAAATTCTCACAAAATTCGAAGGAAGTCTGAAACATGAGTCCTTATTTTTGAGATTCAATTTAGGTCATCAAGTGATCTTTCCTTTCCACAGAATATTTTAAAACAAAATAGGTAAAAGTTTTCTTCTTGGAAATCCAGCTCCTGTTTCCACTGAAGTCAATAGTAATAGTATTCATGATGAACAGAAGCTGGTCTTTACATACTGAAACTTGAGCAGTTATCCTGAATTTCAACATCTGAATAGCACTGAAATTCCTAAAATGACCATCTAGGATTAGGATAAAGGTTCTTAAAGTTTATCACTCAGCCAACAATCCAAAGAGAAACTCCTTTGACCATGAACTTACTGTAGTTGTGTTGAGGACAATTTCTAGCCTTTCGGTAATCAAAGTTTAGGCCTCAGCAATGTTGCAGCTGGAGAAACATAAGGGGTTTTCTTCACCGAAATGTATGATACAGAGATGACTACTCTGACACAGGAGGTTAGGATTTATGGGGCGGTGCCATTACCAGTAGAATGCAAAGAGCTGGAAATAGATAATCCTTCGGCTTCACTGGACAGGCCAAGTCCAAGATGCGTTAGAAAGCACTAGATAATAAGTTCTTAAGAAAACTTATTTGACATATGCCAGTGTTATCAAGTTCTGAGTTGTAAAATTTTACTCCCTGCCAGAGGTGATGTAAAACAATAGCATGTAAAGGCCTAGCTGCATATAAAAGTTAGCTATATAAATAAAATAGAGTGTGTTTTGGTGAGTGTGTATTCTTTTACACCTGGGCTGACAGATGCCGTTGTGTTGTGTCTATACTGAATAGCACCAAGACCCCTCAGCTCTGCTGTGCATGATGCAAAACAAGCACACAGCAGAGGCTCTATCCAAGTCAGCACCCTGTGACCTATTTCACTTATTTTTCTCCTAATTTAATAAAACATGATTCAGAAATATAGAGAACTTTTTCATTTTTACTTCACAAAATCTCATTGGTGTCCATTTTTTACTTATGGAATATTGTTTGAACTTTTCAGGGCAGCAAGCAGTGCAGCTATGTTTTCTGGTATTTTTTTTTTACCTGTTCCCATGCAAAATACACATTTTAATCAGAAACATGCAAAACTAAACCTGTAAAAACACTCAAAGCTTAATTTTTTTAAAAATTATACATACATTTAAAATTATTCAAGTTACGGAGTTCAGGATTAAGAAGTTGCAGTACACTTCCCTTCACAAACAGAACAGTTTTTGACACCTCAGCTCAGTATTTATTGTGAGGGTAACTTACCATATGGGGTTTTTTTCCCCCTTTCTTTCTTCTCCTAAGCAGATCCTTAGTTTTAACAAAGAGGAATGTACTGCTATTTTATTGTAACTTACTGTCAGTCATTTTCTGAGTTGTATTGTTAGAAATACATTATGAAAACTTTTTTTTTAATTTTCTGTCTTAATGTAGCATTTAGAAGAATAATTCAAGTGGCCCAGAAAGACAGGAGATACAAATGAAATGGCTGGAGAGTTACTCCACTGGGAATTACAGTGTGACAATTACTAGAATGCAATAATACCCACTAACATCAAGATCCTGCCTTCTCATAGTCATGTCTTTTTGGGAAAAAACAAACAAACAAACAAACAAACAAAAAAGCCCACCAAAAAAACCCGAAGCTTCCAAGACCTTTGAGTTTAGCAGGATCTTTTTTCTTGGCTAAGGAATAATTTGGCAGTATCCTAGGTTGAAAACAAAAAGGACAAGGCAGGAATCAAAATCTTTTAAGAAATTGCTAAGTCACAGGTGTGACAGTGAAAAGGACTGTATCTAAAGCAAATGATCATCAGGGCTGAAATTCTAGGACTGCAAGGCTGTCTTTTGCTGTGCTATTCCTCTCCATTGATGCACTCTTTTTTGGGAATCTGTGAGTGGACATTAGTCAGAGAGTTTGAAAAGCAGCAATGCGCTTCACTGTTGAGCAGGGTCCTTAATGAACTCCCGCTGCTTGTTCACAGATATTAATGGAGAATTATCTACCATCACCATCTCACCCAGTGAAAACAAGTAAGAACTCTGCTGACCCTCTGTCTTACCTGTTCTCTATACCAGAATGCTTGAAGTCATATGAAATCTTTGTGTCTACTAGTCTACTAGTGACAGATGGCTATAATTTTCCTGTGCTTTTGGATTATGCAGACAGTCCTTGATATCCATAAAATGGTAAAAATTTCATTTAGGAGCTTGATGTAGAATAGTAAGTTTACTAGATATCTTGGTAGTTAATATAGGATTTTATAAGTGTGAGTTGGCTTTGTTCATCAAATTGTACTACACAGACACAAGTCATACTATACTCAGTGACATCAGTTGCATTCAATAAGGTTACTTACAAGATGTGTAAATACCACTGTGAAAATCAGGTTTGTGTATGCAGGTATCTGCAGGTTCTTATGCACATAATAAATATTTTTGAACTATCTAACCTGAATATCCTTCATGGGAATGGGCAATTCACATTGTTTTCTGAGCTTGGTGGCTTGGACATCCCTTATTCATATTCTGTATCTTTACTTGTAGAGCTGTGTTCTGCTGTAGTTCCCACAGGGGTTAATTAAAATATTTGGCCTATTTCATTTCATGTAGGTTTTGTCCTCTTGAGTTTTAGATTTAAATGAACCCAGAAACAGCTCCATTTCCTCATGACTTTGATCTGAGGCCATCAGTGGCTGTATGAGTTTCTTAAGATTTGGGTAGGGGTCAGCTCCAAGTTAACTTGGTGTTGTTGAAGGTTAGTGAACCTATGTCAAGTTTCAAGACCAGCGTAGTGCTGTTTGTACACAAGTGGAAATTGCAAGCAATGTTGCTACTGAACAAAGGGAAATTAATTGTTTCCATCATCCTGACACAGATAAACCTGGTTCCTTAAAGGACTGCGGCCAGTGCATTACAACTAGTATTTCCTATTCCTGCTGCGGCAGTTTGAAAAACTGCTGGTCACCATTATCAGCTCCCTGTAGACAGCTACTCAACACCACCAGAAAACAGGCAGTTATATCTGATGTTTTTTGTGGCTGAATTGTCTTTGATTTGAAACTGGAAAAGAAGGAAATAGCCAGTGGGAAACTTTTAATTTTGTAACTGTTTGTTATGTAAAGCCTATTAATAGTACCAAATTATTCAGCAATGTTATTATACAACCCCATATTCTTTAGGGGACTGTGTTTTTGCTATTTAGCTCTTAGATTGTCACCATACCATGCAGAGAGACTGTACATTATTACTTCCTGAGATCTATTGCAAATGAAGTAGATATAATAGAGCTAAAATATATCTGAAAGGCAAAGACAAAAAAAAAANCATTAGTTTGTCTTCTACCACCAAAGAACAAATGTACTGTATATTCACAATAAAAGCATCTGGGTGTTTTTCCCTGTTTGCCTAATAAGTTTGTTAAGCTACTGATGGAAAATTGCTTTAGTTAAAAGGTAAACTAAACATGCACAGTACATAAATCATTGAAGATGAGAATAAACTTTACTTGTGAACTATTGTGCCCAAGTAACTTTTTAAACTTCAATTTATTGTGAATAATTTAGTTACCACAAAATGTGACATCATGGAAAAGAAAGAAAACCTTCATAATCTCAGGGTCTGCATCCTTTCTGTGTCACCTTCTGATCTAGAGGACAACTCAGTCTAAAACATACATTTGTTAATTTTGGTTTACAAGAAACTCTTCTGAGATCAGAGGTGTTTTCTCTCAGCTCACACTAAGGGTATGACTGGAGAGACCTCCTTGCCGAATTCTTGATATCAGAGGTAGCATGAAGCATCACATACAGCTTGGGGCAAAACTGAAATTGCTGTTAGTTAAAACTAGGGTTGAATCAGGGCAAGAATGGTTGTTCCCAATGGACATGTAAAGTTAGGTGTCCTGCGCAGGTTTGTCAACACAGAAGATGTGGGACATATATGTGAAATGCAGAAAAATGAGCCCCAGGGGATTCATGTCAGCCAGGCTTCCCTGTTTGCATGGGAGTGCCATGAAAGAACCAGATGATACAACACTCTGATTCACCTGATTTGTGCATGGGGGTGGTCGAGAAACTCCTGGAGGTGCCTTCCAAAGTGGTCTTCTGTTTCTGTGACTCTACTTGTAGAAAAGTATTACAGGAAACTGATTCAGGAGGAAGAATGGAAATACCAGCTCAACTGGAAATGTCTCACTTTGCCACTAGTATGGAGCTGTAGACAGCATTGTGATTCATCCCTACATTGAAGGCTGACTCCAGGAACCTGACTGTTACTAATTAATAAGACAACAAACAAACGAATAATGCCCATTGGTTACCAAAACTACTTCAAGAATGGAGAAACTCCCACACTTGCTGTATTTTCTTTCCCAACAAGTTTCTGTGTGACTTTGAAGGAGGTACACACTATCTGTTTTCTAATTATTACCTTCAATATCAACTCAATGTGAAAGGGACCCAAAGGATTATCTTTTCCTTCTCTTCTTTTATCTCCAGGAATGTGGCTGGGTTACAGGAAATATGACAAACATTGTGGCAGCTGGAGTAAAATGTGCCAGTAGAGATTTGTCCTTTGAGATGGAAGGTCCCAGAATCAAAAACTATTACTGGCAGCCAGTCCAGGAAATAAACATCATCCACATCAAATTGCTTTGCATCTTGCAGGGTGGAGCACACTGTATCTGAGTGCACAATCTGTAGAAGACAGATGATAATATATATTGGATGGTGCTGCAGTAAAATGTGTAAAAATGGCTTAAAGTATTCAAAGAAAGGGGCTGTTGAAATGTTATCTGCTGTTTTCTGACACTTAAGATGATGTTTTTACTAAGCCTGACAATATTGCATCCTTTACACTATTGACTTTGATTATGCCTTACAAATGGCTTGCTCCTTTTCCATCTCACTGGCGATAGTTTCATTTTCTCACCTATACCTTTCTATTAAGTCATTCAGAAAAAGTCAAAGTCATATTCCGGAGCTGAGAAGTGGGAATTACTCTCCCTATCTGAAGAACTCATAGAAGTGTCATATCCTCAGAGGAGGTGTTCAGGAAATCAAGAGTGATTTCATCCTTCCTTTGCAACTGCTGAGAGGAGACGAGCAATTCTGTTCTCACAGACCACTGGCAGACACAGCACCTCTGCTGTCTGAGACACAGCTCCACCTAGACCAGTATTCCTATGCTGACTGAGTCCAAAAAGCAGATTCCTGTAAGAATGACTTAAATCAAAGCAAAGGCACAGTAAGACAACTGTAGGTGGAAGATTTTTATTCCAAACTATGGGTGTGATTATTATTTTTTTTTCAGATAGGAAAAAGAAAGAAAACACTTGGCAGGGCCTGAGATTGTAACTATATGGAGAAGTGTAGACCAAGTAAGGTTTCAGTGAATTGTTGCTGAAATAGGTAACAAGTTGGGATCCAAACCCCAGGTACCTAGGACTATTTTTATTACTACATTTGGTGCAAATAAAGAATGGTGTTCTATATTTTCTATGAAAGAGCATCATTGCATCAAATCACTGTCTGTTATTATTTTTATTTCTCAAGCAACTGGCAAAGGCTCAAGCCTGGACAGTATTTATAGTTATTTTCTTTCTTAGATTCCTTCTGCTACAGGCCACTGCAAACAATGTGCCCTAAACATTAGTATGAGGAAGGTGCTTGATATAGCAAACTTCAAAGAAGTATTTATGAAGAAAATCTTCTAAGTCCTTTAATGCAGGATAGGCAGAGAGATGTTTTCTGAAATAAGTTTATTTTTACTGTGATACTGTGATGCCAATCACATAGGCTATTTCAACAGCATTGTTATAGGTGACAGCGTATTAGAATATTTCATTTGGAAGGGACCTACCACGATCATCTAGTCTAACTGCCTTACTTGTTCAGAGCTGACCAAAAATTATGGCAAATTATTGTTAAGGACATTGTCCAAATGCCTCTTAAACAGTGACAGCCATGGGTCGCTGACCACCTCTCTAGGAAGCTTGTTCCAGTGTTTGACCACCCTCTTCATAAAGAAATCATAGAATCATTAAGCCTTGGAAAAGACCTCAAGGGCCATCAAGTCCAACTGTCAACCCAACACCACCTAACCCGCTAAACTGTGTCCCTAAGCACCACATCTACACATTTCTTGAACATCCCCAGGGATGGTGACTCCACNCCAAGTCTGAACCTACCATGATATCCTGTCACTGGCTCCCAGGGAGGAGAGCTCAGCACCTCCCTCTCCACTTCCCCTCCTCAGGAAGCTACAGAGAGCAACGAGGCTGCCCCACAGCCTCCTTCTCTCCAAACTAGACAAACCCAGAGTCTTCAGCCACTCTTCACAGGACACGACTTCCAACCCTTCCACCAGCTTTGTTACGCTTCTCTGGATGCATCTGAGTACCTTCACATCCTTCTTAAATTGTGGGGCCCAGAACTGCACACAGCACTCATGTTGAGGTCACACCAACACTATTCACTTAATAGGTGAAAAATCTGCTACACCTGAGATTACTAACCAGTGCCCTTTTTTGGCTACATGTTTTTTCCATCTGCACACTTCTAAAGACCTTGTTTTTTTCCAATGTTATTCATTTTTTTTTCCCAGGAATTTTTGGTAGATCAGTTTTGCAAAAGAAAAAAAAATTGTTTGACAGTTAAAAGATGTTTTACATTCCTTAGGAATATGTGTGTAGTTATAATGAGTCAAAACGACGTTCCTTCTAGCCCAGTGTCCCATCTCTGACAGTGCACAAAATCAGATATGTAAGATATGGCTCTGGCACACATGACTTAAGCTTACTGGAGAAATAGCTGAGAAAAATAGCCCACACCTGCAGAAATGGTTCTAGGAGAACAGTGCCAGTCATCCTAGACCAGAGAGAAAATAACAGATTTCACAATTGCAGTTCACAAAGAAAGTATGGAGTCACCACCCAAAGAAACATGGCAGATAAGTCAGAGAAAGATGAGCTAAAAATGTAGACACCATGAATGGTTCAAACTATTCAGCGTGGAAATAAACATGGAAAGCACAAAGTCAAGCTTGTAGACAGTGGAGGACATGCACATTTTATATTGCAGGGAAGTGGGTTCCCCAAAGAAGAGCAGTAATATGAGCACGACTGAGGATTAAAGCCTTGTAATGTAAAGAAGACTGTCTGGAGTATGGCTTTAACAGATTTTCAGACTCTCAGTGTGCACATAATGCATTAAAAGACTGTCAGCTATACAACAGCCAAATTTGCCACTGTGTTGTTAAATCAACAACAGTTAAATCACAGCGGGATTAGGAAGGCATCTGTAATGCAGTACTGGCAGTGCTGAGAGGCAGAAATGGGCTGGCACAATCTAACTTTGTGCTAGTTGTGACAAGAGCTGTTCACAGGGAAAAGCAAGCATAGTTAAAAAACCTTGAGCAATAAAGAGTGATGTTACTTAGACTTTATGAGAGCTGACATACAGGTGTGCCTATGTGGCACTGTGAGACAGTAGACCATGTTGATATAACCCAGTATAATATGAGAATATCATCACTAAGCAAAATAATATTTATTATAGGCCTTGGCGAGCAGTACAAGGAACTGTATCAGTGAACTGGACATTTAAATAGCAATTGGAAGTTCTAAACAGGCTGCCCTCGTTACAGTTTGGGACTG
>VZTO01001930.1:21524-40844 GCA_013400615.1 Syrrhaptes paradoxus
GCACCTCCCTCTCCACTTCCCCTCCTCAGGAAGCTACAGAGAGCAACGAGGCTGCCCCACAGCCTCCTTCTCTCCAAACTAGACAAACCCAGAGTCTTCAGCCACTCTTCACAGGACACGACTTCCAACCCTTCCACCAGCCTTGTTACGCTTCTCTGAATGCATCTGAGTACCTTCACATCCTTCTTAAATTGTGGGGCCCAGAACTGCACACAGCACTCATGTTGAGGTCACACCAACACTATTCACTTAATAGGTGAAAAATCTGCTACACCTGAGATTACTAACCAGTGCCCTTTTTTGGCTACATGTTTTTTCCATCTGCACACTTCTAAAGACCTTGTTTTTTTCCAATGTTATTCATTTTTTTTTCCCAGGAATTTTTGGTAGATCAGTTTTGCAAAAGAAACTTAGACTAAGGTAAATCAAGTGACTTGTCCATACTCCATTGGGCAAAAAGTTCAGGGCTGAAATCCCTGGCAATGATGGCAAAGATGAACTTACACCTTCTGAGAGAACTGTAAGGGATGGAGATTGTTTCAGTTTTTTTTCTTTTCCTTCCTAAAATGCTTTCACATTATGTTCTTTTTATCAGAAAAGCAGTTACATGTCATACTTGCTCTTCATACAGAGTGCATAGAGGACAAAGGCTACACATATTTCTCTAAGATGGTGGAGACAGTGGAAGGGGAGCAGAAAGCACAGAGGCAGAAGCTGAAAAAGTGGAGTAAGAATGTCAGGGGTCACATGTGAACATATCAGTGGTGAACACTGTTTCTTTATGGTGTAAGTTTGCCTCCTGTTTCCTGCAATCAACATATATGTTCTACACAAGAACAAAGACCAGCAAAAGGACAGGCCACTTTAGCNTATACTTGAGTTATTTGAAGACATGCTTAGTTGTTCATTCTGCATGTATCTGAGGACAGAATTCCTGGAGAAGAAAGAGTGATGTTACTTAGACTTTATGAGAGCTGACATACAGGTGTGCCTATGTGGCACTGTGAGACAGTAGACCATGTTGATATAACCCAGTATAATATGAGAATATCATCACTAAGCAAAATAATATTTATTATAGGCCTTGGCGAGCAGTACAAGGAACTGTATCAGTGAACTGGACATTTAAATAGCAATTGGAAGTTCTAAACAGGCTGCCCTCGTTACAGTTTGGGACTGATGAAATGCATGTATCTCAGCCCTGCTGCAGTTACTGAAGAAATGTAATAACAAGTATGCAAAGAAAATTTATTAGAACTATTGAAAATAGTGGGCTGTAGCAAGAAAGCAATGGCAGAAATTGAGTCATATAGAAGAGTCCCACCTTCTTAATAGAGATGCACCTATTAGAGGAATATATTCTTATTAAGATATAAAACAAAAGAGAAAATAAAGTCTTCAGGAAATAGACTGATCTCCAATAAGTTTATTGGAATTTGGGTCTCCAGACCCCCCACCCCTTAGTGCTGAAGTTATTTGGCTATAAAATGAACACTTTCCTGGTGAAGTGGATATTTAATTACATTCTTGAAATGGAAGAGGCCTAACAGGAAAAACTGAAAAACTAGGTCTATAATTTGGTTGTTAGAACATAGTAGTATCATACTAGTAAGCTAATCACAATCATGTTGGTTATTCTGGGGCTACCATACTCCCTTATTTTTTTCATGAAAAAAAATCCTAACAGCTTTGCTTTGTTTCAATGGATGAAGAAAATGCTTCAACTTCAGAGCTTTTTGTGAAATCATGTTCTTGGGAACTAACTGTTATTCCTAAGGATTTGCATTGATCCAAAACTGCAGAATAGCACCTGGAAAAGAAGTTGCTCCGTATTACTGACGATTGAGAACATACTGCTTGATTTATCCAGGGAGCTATAGTAACAGAAAAGCAGCAATCTGGTGCATTTGATAAAAAGTCCGTGAAAGTCTCAGTAAGAGAGTATGAATGTGCTGAAAAGGAACTACCAGCTGTGCTCTTTGGAATGAAATCATTGCATCAAGGTAGATCTGCCTTGTGCCTCATGTGAAGTTTGATCATGAGCTTCAGAAAGCCTCATGAAAAAGTCACTGATGAGCATCCACGTGACTAAAATGCCTATTATTCACCGGCCAGAGCTGTTGAAGATGAGGCCTTGACCCCTAAATCATGAGGCAAGTCACAATATAGTGACTGAGATGTTGTCCTAGCTTACAACGCAGATGCTACTCCCTATCAAGAGCATGAGAATTTTAACATGGTACAGTATATGCACTGCTCTCATGAGAGACTGTACATAATCCAAAAAAACTCCAATGAGATGACAGATAAAGACAAGGTAGATGGAAGAGGTATCCTATACGTCACAAAGTATTTCAGTACTTCTGAGGCACTCACAGTAGCTTAGAAAAATGAATAGACAGTAAAAGCAAGGTTCTGTCTTGTGTATCTACAGAAGAGATAAAATGATAGCTAGAATAAAAAGAATAATAAAACTAAGAATAGCAAAGTAATGTAGCAACCCAGTACAAAAGAGGAACAGAAACTTTGAAGCCATGATAACAGATAAATTGTTTTGGCTTGCCATCTGAAAACCACATAATGATGCAGCAAAAAGTCTAAACTGCACTAAAACATAGAATACATCCTGCAGCCATCTGGATTAGGAAGAGAGAAATGAAGTTAGAAAAAGGAGCAGACAGCTTCAGCCACTGTGAAAACCTTCATCGTCTGTTGGACTCTGTTAAAAGAGTTGGAAGAAAACTGAGCAATATAAAGGGCTGGTCCACTAGCACTCAAAGGAACATAACATAAAATAAGTTCAAATTTCTTTATCAACAGCAGTGACATAAAGAAGAAATGTAAGTCTTTTAAAAATCATTCGTTGGAGAACAACCGCACCTCACAGGCTATGGTAGTAAGACAGTAACACTTATGTCCCTGAGATGAGTGTGAAATACATTAAAAAATTACAAAATAGCAACTCAAAAAGTTGAAATAAAAGATGTAGCAATCTATCAGAAATTTGGAGATGGCATCAAGCAGTTGGTTATGCAAACCAGAGGATGCAGTAAGCAGCATCTCTCAGTAGACCGTAGCATTGCACCTGGACAAAGAGCTCCGTCATTTTTTCTCACATGGTATGGGAAACAAAGCAATTGTCAACAGTGTAGAGGTCATGTAATAGACTGTTGATTCAAGTAATTTGTGTTCATCCTCCAAAAATAAATTCCAGTGTAACCAGGCCTGGATTTTAACAAACATGGGATACAGGAAGGAGTTTACTGAAATATTCCCTAGTGCTGTTTTCCTGAATATCTCTATTGCAAGTTTTTTTTTTTTTTATTTTTCAGTAAATCATCAGTATATAAGATCTTGACAATATTATGTTGTCCAAATCATATTTAGAGACGAAATTCTCTATTTTGTCCACAAGATGAACAGGGTAAGTTGAAAGTTAAACTAGACCGAGCAAAAAGACTAACTGAAGTTAGTCTTCTTGATTAAAAATGTATATTCTATCAATTCAGCATTGCTTAGTGTCACTTTGCTATACAATAAAGAAGCGACTTCCCATTGACTCCTGTGTCTGTTTTAGTCCTGGGAGTAACTGAATGCCACCATCTCTGGCAAGGAGCAACAAGTGTGCGGCATCTTTCCAAAGAAGAACTAGGCAGGAGCTGAGGAGGTCCACTCAGGAGAAGCTGGGGACAAGACTGGAAGTGGCCAGGGAGAGGAATACAACAGTCTTGCTGTTGTACTTCAACTGTACAACAGTTCAGGCATCTGGGTGCATGAAAGATCCTGAGCTGATAATCACTGCCCTGCAATTCTTGCTATTGGGCACAGAGAAGTCATTCAGTGTTTCATTGTATTAACAGCCTGAAAATGGGGTTACCAGTTGCCACAGAGAGCTGTGGCAGCTGGTGTGTTCTTCTGCAGGAACTCTGATGAATCCCCCAGAAGACTCTAGGACACTAGATACATCTTGAGATGACTAGTATGTTTGCTATAGATACCTGCCTTCTTGGAATTAGTAGAAAGAATTTTTTNATAACAGAATAATTTGTGCACAATGAAATTCAGCTGGGAACTTAAGCTCTTGAGAGTCAGCTGATACTCATTGCCACACTAGAGCTTTTCTTTGAAAGGCAACTTGGAGATCTTATGCTGTGAGCAGCAAATATTTGAAAAACTCTAGTTTCTATAAGAACATAAAATATTTTAACTAAATGGCTCTCAGGAACAAAATGGACATTAATATTTTGTGTTACTTTATGGAATGTGTGGCATTTTTTTCAATCAATAGAAATATTATGGATAGCTTCTCTGCTTGAGTTTACCAGATCTGTTTATGAAGGCTCAGACATTCACATGCCCAATGGCTTTTATTGAGTATATAGACAATTATTTATAGTAAAATGTTATTATACATCTAAATGTGTGTTAGAATAAATATTGCCTACTCCTGTTGTATGCTCCAAAACATAGGTAATAAGAGCCATCATACAAATGGTTTTCGTGTTGTTTTGATTATTTTGATACAGAATTAGAAAGAATAGCACAATGAAATCGTAAGAGTAGTATGCTCATAAGTTGTCACGATTTGCTTAATCATAGCTAAAACATAAAGGAGGGAAAATATAAACAGGAATAGATGAGAAAGACATGAAGGTCATGTACAAATGCAAATAATAGCAATGAAATGAAAATCCTATAAAGAAAAACAATAACCTCTGATACTGTTAAATTAAGCTGTTAATTTAACAATATTGTTAAATTAAAGCCTCAGAGTTTTAATGGATGAAAAATGGGAACACACTTGGGTATTAAGTTGTCTTTACTGGATTATCTGGGAATCTNTTTATTGGATTATCTGAGAATCTAATACTTTGAATTTTAAAAATAATTTATTTTTTCCTTTTCAATTAAGAAAATAGTACACACATGATTTGAATGTGGATTTCCTAATACTCTGAATTTATGTTATTCCTTAAATCCTAATTATCCTTCAATTACTTGGGGGTAAATTGAGATTTATGATAGCAGCAAAATGATAAACTTGTTCAGAACCAATATGTCTAGCATCTCTCTATTATGTTTTTATATGAAGTTGGGTGCAAGAGTAAACACTGAGCCAGCACACCACTGTAAACATTTTACATAAGTTCAAGCACTATTTGAAATAGTAGTGTTGGATGGAGAAAGGCAAAGTAAAAGTAAAGATGGCCAGATATATAAATTTTAAGAGTGATGCTAGTTTATCTTCCTAAAAGGCCCTGTTGTTATTTAGAATATGGAGATACTATGCTATTCTACAATAACAGATGGTTTACAAACAATAAATCAGAATGAATAAGACTGTTTTCATTTTATGGGACTCTACTTGTCATTCCCTATTGGATAAGCGTGAATGAAATATTAAATACAGAGGTGTGTGTGTTTGTGATGACTTGATGGTGGATAGAAAAACAATATATACAGTGTAACCCTAACTTAGGAAAAAATAAAACAGCATGAACTGTCAGCTCAGTCTCAATACATGTCCATCAGTTTCTTAAATGTACAAAAATTCCTAATTCTCCCTTTTGCAAGCAGCCTATTTGACTGAGTAAAAACTACTGTGTCCAGTATATGTCACAATATTCATACAGAAGCAAATGTTTCTAAATGTTGCTTTACACCAGCAAAATCACTAACATGATAGCTACATTTCTTGAAAGCCAGTGAAATTCAACGCCACCTTTATTACAGAAACATTGCTCGCAGCTTTTTGAGAGTTGTGGGGTTTTTTAATGGAATTTTAAAATTTTATTGAATTTGCTTTCAAAATATCTTTTTGTCTGGAATATAAAGGAAATGTTCATGGTGTTCTTTGCAAAACAAAACTGTCTTGCATTGGTACATAATTTAAATCAAAATTAGTCTGATAAAAGCTCTGTAGACTTATTGTTCATTGCCTGAAAAAAATAATCTGTTGTTTATTTTACATTTGTTTGAGTCTTTTAATTTATTCCAAGTTTCCTCTTGAGTTGAGTGGTCTGATTTCTGCTTCAGTTACAGCATCCTCTGTGGTATTTTCAATCTTATCTAGATCACATTTTGCAGAGAAAATCTGCAAATTAGACTGCTAGCTTCTGCTACTTGACTGCAGGATACTTCAGTCCCAGTTACTGCAGTATAGCCATACATAGCATACGCTTTTTCCACCTAATACTGTGTGACTTAATTTTTATATTAGATTCTGTGGTTCA
This sequence comes from Syrrhaptes paradoxus, assembly GCA_013400615.1. Classification (NCBI taxonomy): domain Eukaryota; kingdom Metazoa; phylum Chordata; class Aves; order Pterocliformes; family Pteroclidae; genus Syrrhaptes; species Syrrhaptes paradoxus. The sequence goes on from VZTO01001930.1 coordinate 27,758, forward strand.
TTTCAGTCCTCCTACCCAGCGACACACAATTGGACATGTCACCAGGGAAGGTTTTCATTTTCTTTATTTCTTCTCTTTCAGAAATGAACATGGGCTAGGTAGAATGAGAAAGAAGTGGTGGACTTAGCTGTATTTTATTACTGAGCATGTGCTGGAGGATGAACCTGAAAGACAAAGGTTCAGATATTCTTTTTTCTATCTACAGCAGTCTGATCCTCTTCAGGTTTTGCCATTGAGAGTAGTTGGAAAAAAAAGGACATTTGATAATATTCAAGAAGGCATCTGATTTCTTAGCAGCCTTGTTTTTCCACAGGCAGAGATCTTGAATTGTTACCCCCATCTCTTAAATTTTAAACCATAGTAATTGCAGGTATTTATTCATTAGTATATTACCTTTTAACTAAGATAAAACCTGACCCAGGCCTGTTTAGATTAGAGTGTGTGTTGGATATTTTTCCTTGTTGTTAAAATGGTTATTGAAGTGAAATCCAAGTGGCAATGTGAAATTGTGTAACCATTATATTATGGACATTTTAGGGATAACATTTCCTGGAGATTTTAATAGGTTTTTAATAAGGCATTTGCTCTCTTGTTACAGTGGTTTGCACAGAGCTGGTTCTATTTATTTCTTCTAGATCAAACTGAAATTCTTCAGAATTGGCATCTTTCATTTTACTGTTTCTGAAAATTGTCACATAGCTTTTGCCCAGATAAGGCAGAGAAAATTCAGTAAATCTAAACTTCTCAATTTTTCTTTTCATAACAACTTTTTTTAGTTTCAGAATGGAAACACAGTGAAAAAATTAAGTAACCCTACAGAGAAGCAAAATGTGTTTCTATGGTCACTCAGAATGTTCGCTGAAATTATTTTCTTTTGTTTTCATTTTTCTTGCCAAAAGTAACCCAGCATGGCATTGATTCAAATTTTAGCTTTTAAATATGTTTTCTTTAGTTTGAAATATATTTAGAAATCCGTTATTCAAGAAAACCCATCAGAAGTTGCTGATTTTAATTTTTTCGATGATGACCACACATCAAAGGACTTCTGCTCCTTTTTAATGGGTAATTTAAAAATTCAAATCAGTTTTGTAGTCTATTACATAAACAGTGATTAGTGTGATTGCTTAGAACCACAGAGAGTAGGTTTTTTGTTGTGCTCCCTTGAAGAATCTGTCACACCATCAAGAGACGTGCATTGGATGTGGCACCTGTGTTATTGTCTTTTTTATCACTGCCACCAAGGTGAGAGCTTTCTTCTCCTTTGCTAAAAATGAGTGGAAATATGAATTATAGGTTCAAGGTTTGAGCTGAGAAATTTACTTTCTGTACTCTTCACAGTTCCAGAATTTGAAAATACAATTATCAAGAATAAGGACAAACTAAAGTATTGAGAAAGATTGTAATGAAAAATACATGTGAGTAGAATTGAAAATGCCGAAATACTTTCAGCTACTCCTTTTGGTAACATAAAAATGGAGGAGCAATATCTACAGAATGAAGTGAGAATGTTTCAAGTGGATTCTACCTCATCTGCTGGGTTAGCACTTTTTCAACCAGCTCTGCGTTATTAACTGCAAATTGCAAGCCCACTTGTGGCCATGATATTTTTCTATCTTCTCTGCAATGGTTATTAGAGCTTCCATGTCAATGGTGATCATTGCATAGAGTAGCATGAAGCCGGTTCTGGTGAAAGCATTGATGGAGGAATTGTGTGCATCCACAAAGGGCAGACAAATACCAAGTGAACACCAGAGATGAGTTACCTTCCTTTAAGCTTAACCACAAGAACTGCTCAGGCAGCATAATTTCCCATGAAAAGTCTCAGCTTTTCCTCCTGATAGGCTCCCTTGGAATTTCCAGACAGGCTACTTTAAAGATTTTGTTAGAAAGATACTGCTGTTTGCAAAGTGTCAGGAGATGCTGCCACTGATGAGAGGAATGGCAACATTTTTTGAACAAACAACTGAGCTGTGGGAGAAAAAGATAGAATAGGGCAAGTGTTGTGTGAAATGTATTTACCATATACAAAGTTTGAAATATGAAACGAAAATATTTTTAAGAATAAAGGATCAATGAGAAAGGTCAGAAGCAGGGGCAGAGGACGCTTTCTTAGCCCTGCTTTCTTCATTCCATCTCTAAATATGCATTATTTTACTAATATCCCTTTTATAATGAAAATAGGAAATGCACCTCTGCAGAAATAATCTATAGGGAAGGAGATGCCTTAAGGGTACAACTTATTACATAGTTCAGTGTGCAAATTACTCTATTTTCTCCACTCGTATTTTAAGTCTGTATGGATCAGAGAAGGATGTGACAGTGATAAAAGATTAATAAATGAACCAAAGACAGGGCTTCTGGAAGGTATATTTATTGTCATCTGTCTTCATGTCTGTAAATAGCTGTGGGTTATTTGCTATATTGTACCATGGTGTCAGGAAGGTGTTCTACACACACTATGTATGAATGAGCTTGTGGAAGCTGACAAGGCATTGATGTACTTGTTATAGTCTGAATTCCTTGTTTATGAACAAACTTTGGTTTGTTCATAACAAGTCCTTAGCTTCTGAAGGTCCTGGCAATAGGGCCCACAGCCTCAGTGAGTGAGACACTAAAGAAAATTAATACAAAAGGGGAAAATGGATCTAGAGAACAGTTTGGAGTCTGACAGTTCATCCAGCTTTGCTGGACAACTCTGTTACTTTCTTGATATATTTTCTTTCCTTGTTGTTTTTTGAAGTTGCAAGATTCCAAACAAGGTCATTAAGAAAGAGGAAAATCTCTGGCTTTCTGTTTTCCTGCAGGGGAAGTACAGATCACAGTTCAGAGTGATACATACTGCTCCAGGCTAGTGGGTTTACTCTTTTGTTGTATTGTTTTGTTTTTGTTTTCCTCTTACTCATTGATAGTCCATGTTTAGCTCTGGTCTCATAAGCCCACTGACATTTTTCAAACAAGAATGGACAAAGAAAAGAGAACACTCTATAGGACTTTCCTTTCAGGCTAAGTGTAAAGAGAGTGCTACAGACACTTCCCTGTGTCAGTCTCCCTTGGGAGCCTTATTCCGTAAAGAAGTTGCTGTTATCTGATTATCCAGGCTCTTTGGAGTTAATCCCTCAGTCTATACTAAAGCCTGTCCAGCTAAGGACAAGGATGCTACTAAGAAAAACAAGATTATGTAACCACCCCTTGTACTTCAGCTTAGCAACAGATTTCATGTTGCTCTGAGCAACCTGATCTAATTGAAGATGTCCCTGCCCATGGTGGGGGGGTGCGGTCTAAATGACTTTTAGAGGTCCCTTCCAACCCAAAGGATTCTATGATCCTCTCCCTGCATTTGGGCCCTAACCAGCACCATCTTTTCTCAAAGACTATTCACTTTTCCTGGGATGAGTAAGATGCTGCCTCCTTGCTGGCAGAAGAAGAGAAGGAGTAGAACAGCAGTACATTCACCTGCAGCTCTTGCTAAGAGAGAAAGCAAGGCTTTCTTGGTCACAAACGGCCTAAGTCTGGCTACTCCCTTTTGGCAGGGGAATTTGAACTCAAGTAGCAGATAAAACCAAATTTGATCACATGAAAGTGGAGTTTGGAAAAAAGAATATTTTATCTGTCCCTGAGGACATATAGGATTTAGGAGATCCTTTCTTAGCAACCCATATATATAGATAAAAGCCCTAATCCTTTCTGCAGTCCTGAAAGGTAAATCTTTTATCTTTCTTCAGATACCTACCTGTTTTAAACCAAGTAACTGCAGCTGGCCCAACCTCAGCTCACTCATCAATTTTTGGACAAGTAAAGATTTTATATATTTATACAAATATGGTATAGTATTATGCTAGGGAAGCAGTAAGATTTCAACAAGAGGGCTATTTGCTTCAATATTTGAGTGGATAGTCTTCTAATACAACTATACCTATTTGCTTTCAGGCATTTGGCTTCTGTCCCATTTATTTCAGTGTACTATAACACGTACAATTTTTCTTCCCAAGATATTCATGCGTCTCCAGTACCATTAATTATTGTGTTATTAACTTTAAACTTTTTAAAATACAACAGGGATGGCAAGTAAAGTGTCAAGGAAACTGGCTGATGTATGAAAGAGCATTAATATATGCCTGGAAAGATGCGCCAAATTTCTTCAGGGGATGTATCAGCTCCCACAAGATAACTGTTAAGGTTATCTTGGGTTTTGAGGCTGATTCCCAAACTGTGCTGTTTCTTTATAATGTTGATAGTCCTTTAGGCATAAAAATTTATGTTACCATGAGAGTTGTAACTCATGTCCCTCTCTGCTGCTGCTCCCATTTATATTTTCGGTAAATGAAAGGAAAGACAACATGAGACCTGCTTTTCACCCTCAGAGACTTTCACTGAGGCTTCCCAGGGAGGAAGAATATCTTTCCTTCCCTAGGAGTGACAGCATCCTTTATGTCGTGGTGCTCAAAACACAAAAACTGATATCTCAGTTGTCATGCATGAAAGTGCTAAATAACACGAACAGTGGTTTCTCCCAATTCAATATCAGTTTTGCAATTTTTTTTTTTTTTTAATTTTTGGAGAAATTGGAGACAAGTAGTACCACAAAGATGAAAGTAGATGAGAGTCCTAACTGTGCCAAGTTCCCAAGCCATGTCAGAACAGTGGCAAATCTTTAAAAAAAAAAAATAAATAAATAAAGCCTGTGTCACTTTAAGAAGAGGGGTGGTTGGGGTGGTTTCCTGCAACCATTTATATTTGATTAGCCTGTCAGTTTCCCAAGAAAGTCAAGGCCGTTGGGCCCCCACAGCCTGCCGGCATCCCATATGGGGACCCTACCAAGCAGCCCACTGGACTGGAGGACAATTTGACTGACCTATTCAGACACTGACAGCGGCACTGAGTCAAATCCCTTATTACAATTGTTCAAGTTTATCAAAGCAAATTTTATTGTATAAAATATGGATTGTGACAGTTAAGGTTCAGAGATTGCCATTGACAGTAGACTGACTGCAAAAACAATATATAACCAAACTTTAGTTGTTGGTAACTGCTAGTATAAATTGACTACTCAATGCACATAGATGTTTTTACCCAGTAGGTGTCCGGATCGGGGAAAAGACAGATTCAGCCCCTCAGCAGATACCAAAAGTTACGATGGAGTCCTGCCTAAATTTCTCCCCTCATCAATCTATTTTTATACCATTTCTTTGTATTTAGGTGGAGCTTGAGTGACTCTAGTCATACATGCCTTTATCACTGATTGGTGCAAAATTATCTCACTTCTCTCTTAAAGGAATAGTCAATAAAATAGAGAGCACATGCTCTATGAGGATTCGTCGTGCCCCAGAGGCGGGTAGCTTTGGGATGGAGTTCTATTTTGGTGTCATAATGACATTATAATGAAAAACGTTCACCTCAGGATAAAGATTTCGCCACAGTGCTTGGCACAGTATCTGCTATCTTTCTTTCTTGGACAGCTGTTATGCAGCTTGTCAGCTCACAGTACCATTGTGTTCGTGCAGGAGTAAGGGTAGTCTTGGACAGGGCAGGGCTGTGAAAGGAGATCATTTTGCTCCATCCTTTATCACTCTGTTTTGTGCCAAGAGCAGGATGTGTTGCCAGGGAAACAAGTTCTTTGCATGCCAGACGCACCTTGGTCCCAGGAAGTAGCAACTGTGTTTTACTTTACCCTGAAGATTTTCTTATGATATTATAACTTCTGTTAGGATATAGATATTACCTCAGAGAAACTAATTTCCACCCCCTCCCCCCCCAAGTCATTTTCCCACAGCATGCAACCTCTTGCCCATATCTTTTTTTTTTTTTGCTCACTAGTAAAAAAGAGGATTAAAAAAAAGGAAAAAAAAAGCCCTATAGAGATCTCATCAAGAAATCCTTAGTAGGAATAGTAATGTACTTGTGCATGATTAGGAAATCTCTGTAGCTATTAGCTTGTTTTTGTGCACAGACTGGAAATTTAATTAGAGTCTGGGTCCAGTGTTTGTGTAGCAACAAACGCAGCTTTGATTCTGCTGCCCCCAGAATTAAGATTTCCTCTCTCTTTTTCTTATTTTGCTGTGTATACCTGACTTTGTTCATTTGACATTTGATGGCTCCATACTGGAGATTTCCTAAAATACCAATGAGGCAACCAAAGCAGAAGCAAGTTAAGCACAAGTGATGTCGCATAAACACATTTTCAAAGTATTTTGACAAATGAATGGGCTTTCAAACTGTCTGCGTAAACACACAATTAACTTTAATAAAAAAGCCCCCCTGCTAAGTGTTTTAAAGCTCAAGTTCTTTCAGGAAAGGCTCTACCACACTCTGTTGTCTCTGCAGATAAAATTTTAAACAAAACCCTTTCTATGTATAGTTAAAATGGTGAAACCAGTGAAGTTTTTTTAATATTTTAAAAAAACCCATACACTTAACCTCCTTCCTGTACCTTTTAACACAAACTGGTGAAGGAGATTTTAGCATCATATCAGAGATTGGCACCTGTGACCCAACAGCACAAAGCTACATGCATAACAAAGTTTTGAAAGAAATAATGAAAAAATGCAAATGAAGGTATATATTATAATAAGTGTATATATATCTATAATGTATTATAATAACTATAATAAGTATAATTTATGGATAATATCAGCAGTTGTTCTTCAGACTTGATCCTGCTTCCTAGAAGACTGGTATCAGTGGGATTCTTGCCATTGAGGGGAGTATTATCAAGATCTGGCCCTATTTTCTTTACAGAGCAGCAGTAATGAATTTGATTTTGGTACTAAGAGGAGGGTAACCCACTGTTTATAGATTCTGTTAACTTTGTGATTTCCTAACAGTTTACAGTAACTGATAATCTTTTGTGGTTTATTGTTAAAAATAAAGTAGATTCTGTTCCTCAAACAGAATTTTGAAACTTTGTCTTTCAAGGAGAAGATTCTATTGCGTGCATTGAACCTGCACTTGCAGGCAAGCTTAATCATAATTTTGCTGCCAATATAGCAATAGTCTGAAATAAATAAAGGATTATGGACAGTGAAGTAATGATGATGCAGATAATTCATGCTTTGAGAATTCAGCAAAACAAGGGCAATTTCATCTTTGAAGTCATCTGGCCATTTGATCTCTTCATCTGGTGATGGGAAGAGTGTTTGAGAGTAACCCTAAGGCTAAGAAATTGTTACTTAAAACACCTCAGTTTTTTGGTTGATTGTGTAAATAACCTTTCACCTGAGTGCAGACATATTGAACATTATGTCACTCACTGATGTACTTGGAGAGGGTCACACTTTTTTACATCTGAGAGACAATGACATCTTTGGGTCCTTTTCTGCCTAGCCCTACAGGTATTCATGCAGATCTGAGAATCCTATTTTGGGACAGAGACTGTGGGAGAATGTTATTTTAGTTCACTTTTTTTAATCTTCCCACTCTTTTCTTCATATTTATTAATCCTGGGTGTATAAACGCACATACACAAAGTCAAATAAAAAGAGAAGAAGAAATTTTTTTAAAAATTGAGTTTCACACTTGGCAGATTTCTAACAAATGGCTTGGTCCAGCAGGCATTTTCATTACGGCGACTTGCAGTCATGACTATTCTTAGTGGTCATAAAGATTATGAACTAAAGCTTTGGAAATCAAGAATCTGTGTTAACAAATTTAACCTATTGGTATGAAGCTGAAGAGATCATTTGCCTACATCAAGATAACTGTTGCCAAAAGAAGAACATGACTAGCAACAAGAATAGAAAGAATAAGTGGAGATAATTCAAAGGGTTTATTTTATTTTCTTTTGGTGTCTAATTGTTAATTGAGGGGTTCTGTTCAGTGCTGAGAAATAGTGGAGGGAAAATTTGCCAGACTACTTCCAATAGCTGCAGTATGAAACATACTCTATGAAAGGTAGAATTATATCAATTTATTATTTTTTAAAAAGAAAAGGGGGAGAGATGGAAAGAGAGGGGTTGTGATTCATACATAGCATTGTTATTTTTCAAAATGCACTTAGTTCTTTGAGCTTACAGGATTTAAAAATTTGCTGGTGGTGTGAATTTTTAAACTTATTTTAGGAGTTTACTAGCTTTTCCCAAAGGTCCTCTGGGCTTAACATAGTTTGTATGTGTGTGTGTGTTTCAATCCATTATTAATACATTTTATGATAGCTTAACTTTTTAGTGTTGGGGGATACCTGTGGTACAAACAGGAGCGTCACTACACAATAAGTACTGACATGGATGATCTCTGCTACTTTGTATTCTATTATTGCCAGTGGTAGTGTTTCTCTGTAAGTAAAATTTGTCTGTCTCAGAAATCACGTGGTTGTAATTAAGGATTCAACAGGGAACTCCTTAACAGAGAAAATTGATACTGGGGAAAATTGGGCAAACACATTGCAATGACAGACATTTGTTTTAATGTCTTTGTTAATAGTTACATAACAGTGAAAAGAGGACAACTATTTGCAGTCAGTTCTTCTCTACAGCTATCACTTTTATTGGAAAGGAAGAGGTTTTCAGGCTTCTTGTAATGTCCAAACAATATCCTTCAATGAAATAGCATCAGTATCAGAAAACTGTCAGTTTATACTTCCTTATTCCTTGGCTTCCTTCCAGGCAAACTCATATAACATATCCTGGCTGGAGTCAGAATGCATTGTGTACTTTCCAATATGCATTTCTTCAAGAAAGGTGCAGTGGGACATCATCTTTTAGACTACTTGAAGTTACTGCGATAGAAATTAAACAAAGTTGTTTTTTTTTCTGAAATAATGTTGTATTAAAAATAGTGGGAGAATGAAATTCTGATGTCCACAGAATATGAAACCAACAAATAACCAAGAAAAGAAGAATCATAGAATTATAGAATGGTTTGGATTGGAAGGGACATTGGAAAGATCATTGAGTTCCAACCCCCCTGCCATGGGCAGGGACACCTTCCGCTAGACCAGGTTGCCCAAAGCTTCATCCAGCCTGGCCTTGAACACCTCCAGGGATGGGGCATCCACAGCTTCCCCAGGCAACCTGTGCCAGTGCCTCACCACCCTCAGTGCAGAAAATTTCTTCCTTATGTCCAGTCTAGATCTACCCTCTTCCATTTAAAAAACATTGTCCCTTGTCCTATCCCTACACTCACTGATCAAGAGTCCCTCCCTGTCTCTCCCATATCCCCCCTTTTAGTACTGGAAGGCCGCTATGATGTCTCCCAGAGCCTTCTCTTCTCCAAGCTGAACAACCCCAACCTGTCCTTGTACGGGAGGTGCTCCAGCCCTCTGACCATATTCGTGTCTCTGCTCTGGACATTCTTCAACATATTCACAGTCTTCTTATGTCGGGGGCCCCAAAGCTGGATGCCATTCTCCAGGTAGGGTCTCACAAGAGGACAGTACAGGGGGAGAATCACCTCCCTCAACTTCCTGGTCACATTTGTTTTGATGCAGCCCAGGACACAGTTGGCTTTCTGGGCTTCAAGTGCACATTCCCATTCCACGTTAAGCTTCTCATCAACCAACACCCCCAAATCCTTCTCCTTTGGGCTGTTCTCAATCCATTCTCTGCCCAGCCTGTTTTTGTGCTTGGGATTGCCCCCACCCACGTGCAGGGCCTTGTACTTGGCCTTGTTGAGCTTCATGAGGCTTGCGCAGGCCCACATCTCATGCCTGTCAAGGTTTATGTAAGTAAAAATAGATATACCATTCTCTAAAATTTGGAAGTTGTATAGAGCAGACTGTCTTCATCTTAGTACAACTGATGTGTCCTAGAGTGATAACTATGGCCTTCACATGATTAATGACATTGTTTATCACTTTGCAGTTTGTGAATTCAAAGACGCTCAGCTGCATTGAGGTGAATACCTTCAAAAAGGAGTGAAAAGTGAAGTTTCATAGTTCTTCCATCTGTGTATTGCTCTCTGTAGAACAGATGCCTTTTATAGATATCTGGGTCTAAAAGATGAAGGAAATCTTAGTACTTGTCTATGTATTTTTTGCAAATACCCCAGCTTCTTTGTCCCATAGTATAGTCTTCTAATGAAGAAGGTACAGGATACTAGCCTAGCCCAGGTAGAAAGGACACCAACACTGGCTCTCCATTCTTAAATGGGAACATGGCAGAAAGGGCTTTGTTGGTCTTGAAAACAATAAAATTCCTATCCAGGGACCAGGGACACTATTGCTCCCCTCCTTCAGCTGGAGCAGGCAAGAGTGAGAGGTTTTGCAGGGGCGTGGTAGAGCAGGGAGTGGTGACTTTTTCTGGCTGCAGAGGCAGAATGGCACTGGGAGCATCCCTCCACCTGGGCACTGTGCTGAGCCTGAGTTTGCAGAGACTTGGAAGTAGTCCTTGCACCTCACATTTCCAGGTTGAGTCTGCTGCGGATGAAGAAACTGATTTTCTTGTTTCTTTAGGTGGGAGCACAGGTCAGAGGATGTTCTCTCTTGAAAGTTTTCTCGTGGCCATGAGCATGAGTGGGGTACTGCAGTGTCTTGACCTCTGTCAAAAAGATGAGGCTGAATGTGCTCCTGTGTCTGCAGGCTTCAGAGATGACTTAAAGGAATCTGAGAAGCAGATGGTCTACAGGCAGCCAGGTCCTTTAGGCATGTGATACCGCACTTCCAAGAGATGAAGATATAGCCTATTAAATAAGGCACTTCCTATAAAACATTTCAGATAAAACTATCAGTCCCAGATGCATTCACGTATAGAAATATATCAACAACTTAAAAAAAAAAATCACCATCATCCTGGCTTTCAGTCCTCTAGGAAAATGTTAAACAGGGTGGCATTTTTTGTCTTAATGTCACTCTTTTGCATTGTTTGATGAAAACAAAAGCAATTTTCACAGCTGAAGAGTGATCATTTTTATACACAAGTTGTGTCCAAAACAAAAATTTATTTCTCTGTTCAATGCTCTTCTTTTATTACATGCTGAACATAATATAATCAAGCTTAACAGCATGTCCAGCTATTAAATCCACATGGGTTTTCACAAGTAGCAGAAATTCTCCACAGGCTGCAGGAAGCTTTGCTCATTCATTCATTCATTCATTCATGTTTCTTTTGCAGTTGGTGTAACCTCTCAAGTTCTTTCCTATGTGTGACAGACTACGTGTTGTGGTAATTCAGCTTTAAAAGGTATCACCATAACATTTCTTGTTTTCTTGCCGTGGGGACCCAGTAAAGAAAAGTATTTCTGTCCTATTTACTGGGTTTAAGAGCTGCAAAGCCTGGGCTGATTAGGTAAAAAAAAAAGATGACTGTTGGCCTGTTCAGATCTGAACATTCAAAAACTTATCCCTTAGATGAAATTTTATCAGTGTTTTTTACTGGTCCTATTACAGCTCATCAATGTCATGTACGTGCATACATTCTCTGCTGCCAGACGAGTAAGAATCTTAGTTCTTTTTCACACAGAAGCTAAAATTCTCAAGTGAGACAAAATTACCACAGTTTAACTTTAAAGATATGCCAGCCATTGACCATAAAGTTGTGAGAGCTGATGAAACTGCAGCTACCTTACAGTAGGAAAACAAGATTCAGTGTTTAAAAGGACTGAATGTAACATTGTACCTGAAAAATGCTGTGTAGACATACTTTCACAAAGCCCTTGTATAGGCTTCCTCCAGGGAGTGGGGTAAAGAGATGCTCTGTGTAATGTTTTATCAAATGGAAACACCTTTGATCCTAGAAGCTCCAGAACACATTTTGTTCTTCATCTCATTTCTAAAGCATGGAGTGCAATTGCAGCATAGCCCCGTCTCTGTATCCATATTGAAATGTAGCTTGTTTCATACCCAGATTACGTTTTTATCCATCTATTCCTATGTGCCTGTGCTCTTATTCACAGATCTCCTGTTAAAGGTACTATGGCAACCTAAAAGTCTAACTGCTGTAGTAACTTGATGTTAGCTATCCACCACACCCAGTCTTCCCTTTCACGTGTGTAGAACACATGCTATTTCAAATGCAAGAGGAGACCTGTACGTATATCTTGTGCAAGCCAGTTTTCAGAGGATGTGCATTATGTTTAGTATTTTCTAAGAAGTACTATTTGGGAGAGATGTTGGCAAAGAAACGGCCAATAGGCAATGGCAAATAAGTGCTAATATCTAATATAGGGGGCAGGAACCAGGCACCTTGGCATAATCCAGTTCTGGCCTGGACACAGTGAAGGGGAGAGAAGGAGTTTGCTTTCTGAGCCAGTTCCTGCTCTTGTCACCTTGCCAGGAGCAGCCAGCTGTAATGCATGCTTATGATTTGAATGCTTAATGAGAGATCACTGGAATTGAACATACAGGAACAAATAGAATGGACAATGATTACAACTGTCTAGGTATTCTGTGGGAACAGTGAAGCATTTCATTATTCCGTGAGAAAACTTCCAAACGTGGCATACACAGGGGTGGTTTACAGGGTGTGAAGGAATAACCACAGGTTTCCTAGGAAATGTAATGACTCAGAGCAAGGTTTAGCATAATGTTGGGGCAACATCTTAGCTGTCTTCTGTTAGCAAAATATAAACAGGCAAAAACAGAGACACCATGATGTCTTCTTTCACGCTTGCTCCCCTTACTTCCTGACAGCAAGATGACAGCAGACAGAAATAGGCACCGTGGCTGGAAACAAATATTCCAGCTAGAGCACCCTTATACGTCTGGCTTGAAACTGCTGCATTGCCTTTGCTACCCTGGGCAAGCAGCAGCCAATGTCAGAGATGAGCATCTCAATTGGCACCCTTTCTCATGCCACCAGGAGCTGCTATGTGCACGAATGCCAAGTGGTAGGATGGGAGTCAGTGAGTATGCCCAATGTGCTGTTCCCATGGCACATTTCAGATTGTGCCCTATCAGTCCTGAGTTCTAGCAAACTCTCGTTTCTTTAAACAAGACACTGCATTTGAGTTAAATCACAGAATCATGGAATCGTAGAATAATAGAATGGCCTGGGTTGAAAAGGACCTTAAAGATTATCAATTTCCAACCCTCCTGCTCCGGGCAGGATTGCCAACCACTAGAGCAGGCTGCCCAGGGCCCGATCCAGCCTGGCCTTGAACACTTCCAGGCATGGGACATCCACAACTTCCCTGGGCAACCTGTTCCAGTGCCTCATCA
>VZTO01001930.1:41335-59464 GCA_013400615.1 Syrrhaptes paradoxus
TAACGGGTATAAGCTAAAAAAGGGTAAATTTAGACTAGACAGTAGGAAGAAATTTTTCACTATGAAGGTGGTGAGACACTGGAACAGGTTGCCCAGGGAAGCTGTGGATGCCCCATCCCTGGAGGTGTTCAAGGCCAGGCTGGATGGGGCTTTGAGCAACCTGATCTAGTGGAGGGTGTCCTTGCCCATGGCAGGGGGGTTGGAACTTTATGATCTTTAAGGTCCTTTCCAGCCCAAACCATTCTATGATTCTATGGAAGGACACAATGGCGTCTCCGTGGAGCCCTCTCTTTTCCAAGCTAAACAAGCCCAGTTCCCTCAACCTTTCCTCACAGGAGAGGTGCTCCAGCCCTCTGATCATCTTTGTGGCCCTCCTTTGGGCTCGTTCCATGAGCTCCACATCTTTCTTGTGCTGGGGGTCCCAGGCCTGGACACAGTACTCCAGATAAGGTCTCACAAGAGCAGAGTAAAGGGGGAGAATCACCTCCTTGTCCCTGCTGGCCACCCCTTTTTTAATGCAGCCCAGGACATAGTTGGCCTTCCGGGCTGCAAGTGCACACTGGTGGCTCATGTCCAGCTTCTCATCCACCAGGATCCCCAAGTCCTCCCCTGCAGGGCTGCTCTCAAGGAGTTCTTCTCCCAGTCTATACAAGTACCTGGGATTGCCCCAGCCCACGTGCAGCACCTTGCATGTGCCCTTGTTGAACCTCATTAGGTTCTCCTGGGCCCACTTCTCCAGCCTGTCCAGGTCCCTCTGGGTGGCATCCCTTCCCTCTGTTCTATCAACTGCACCACTCAGCTTAGTGTCATCTGCAAATTTTCTGAGGTTGCACTCGATTCTCTCACCTATGTCATTGATAAAGATGTTGAAGAGCACTGCTCCCAAGACAGACCCTTGAGGAACACCACTTGTGACCGACCTCCATCCAGACATAGAGCCGTTGACCACAACCCTTTGAATGTGACCAGCCAACCAATTCTTTATCCATTGAACAGTCCATCGTTCAAATCAATACCCCTCCAATTTAGAGAGAAAGATGTGGTGAGGGACCATGTCAAAGGTATGCCAAATATGCAAAGATGTTTTATTTGTATAAAACACCAGGTATTAATTTTTGTTTTGACCTGCATAATCACCAGTGTTTCCTTCCTGCTTTGAACATGTGGAGGGAAAACTGGTGTCACAGATACTCTTCTGGTAATTTGATAATTACTGACTTTTTTATGTTGATCACTACTGTGATACCAGAAAATGCCCTTTATGATCAGTGATAAGTTGCTTTATGTTTGCTGTCAGCCAGTGAATGTTTGGTTTTACATTAAGTTATTCTACACAAGGTTATCCACCATCTGACTCTTGCAGATAACTTCACACATACTGTTGTTCCCACACAGCTGATTCAAATAAATTATAAAGGTTATCAGGTTATCGTAGAATAACAGTCTCCAAGTTTTTCCTAACATTGCATGGGACCAGGTTTGATGCATGATTGTTATGAGTCTGTGGATGTACCAAAAGCTTTTTTTCCTAGTCCCACCAAGTGTGGTACAAAATTCCATATCATGGAGCTGAGCATGGAGAGGGTCTTATTATTAGGAAAACAAAGAAAATAATAATTTAAAAAGTAAGTTTAGGAGAAAGATCCTAATCTATTTCCTTTTTGCTGTTCCTTCAGATGAGTTTCAAGTGGATGTTCCATTTGAAAATATGAGCCACAGTTTTCAGGGCATGGGGTGGAGGGGTTTCTCAGTAAAGGGCAATTCTTTCTCACACAATTCACACTGTGATGTGTGTGACTCTGTACAGCTACCTTTTGTACTCTGCCTAGCCAACACACCTCTCAAATCCTCTGTGCCTGAAACATGCTCATGAATGGCCTTTTAAGTTTTCCTTTGTTGCTGTCATTCTTACAGAAAGAGAGTATATTCACTTATTGCTTTGAGACTGGACTGAGAAAGCAGTGACCTGCTCAGCCCTCTTGCAGTTTCAGTGGGGTGTCAGTGTTCAAGAATGAGCACTTGCAGGAGAGTCTTTTTTGGCTCTTGCTGAGCTACAGATTGGGAACAGAGTCTGTATTTATCCACCTTATGATAGTTACCTTTAGTTTAACAACTTTTGTTTCCACTTTCAGCTCTCAAGTCTTTGCCATCCTTGTAGAAAACCAGAAAAAATTTTGGATCAATTCATTCTGACAGCAGAGAGCAGTAAGTGGAGGTTTAGAAGTACCCTTTTGTACATTTTCATTCTAAATAGAAGTTCTATATTCCAGTCACAGTTTTGACAGTTATTGCTGCTCGTAACATACTGGTCATTGCATCCTTTCCACTATTTTATCTAAGTGAAGTATTATTCATAAAAAGGGGGTTTGAATATTATGTTCTTGATAATGGCTGTATTAAAGTGAAATAGCGGAACATAAAAATCTGTAGTATGTGTAAACAGAAGAAATCACTGAAAAAAACCTACATGTTGCTTGTAAATGACCACTGAATGCCACTGAACTGTAGTCAGTTTTGCTTTTAACAGGTATGTATGTTATGCTTGCTGCTGAGTAACCTCCAGGTGCTCTTGAAGCACAATCAATAGGAAGCAAATGCAGCATTTAGCAAATGATATTATTTAACTTCAGTACAGCAGATAATAAAAATGAAATATATATAAAATGGCACCTTGGTTTTTCAAATGTAGGGACAATTATGACTGCTAAAGACATTATTCAGAAGTCATGGACAGTTTTCAATTTACGTATTTATAAAAAGTGTCTCACTAGAGTCTTATTGCTAATAATGCTATGTCTGCATGAATGCCACTTTTTGTGATGAGGAGGGTGGAGACATGGGATATTACAATGAATTACAAGGAGCTTGCATTAAAAGAAAAGTGACCTTTTTGTCTATTTATGCTAGAGCTGTACAGGCAGTAATATAATATTCTCTGCCCATATACTTTTTATAAGGAGAATGTGACACACTTTCTGGAGTCAATTTTTTGAAAGTGAACCCCACTAGGTAATGCAATGCAAAATAAAATTTTAGTGCTAAGAACTGACGTTCTCCATTCTTGATCCATCAATTGAAAAAAAAAACAAACAAATAAACCCTAAAATAGAAAAAAAAAGAAAAGAAAAAATACATCTGTTTGAAGATACTGTTCTAGAAACTGATTTCTCTTGCATGCCAGGTTTTTGCTAACCATTCTGGCACAGTGAAATGAATTAGCTGGCAAATGCCAGTCAGATTTGGAGAATCACAGAAGCATTTTTGGATGTTTTGGCACTTCTCTGAACTGGATAGTGGAAGCAGGAAAGCTCACTGAGAGCCAAGTGTCTGTTTCCTTCTCTTACCACCCTCTCAGATAGAACTACGGATATTGCAAAAAAATGTTTGTTACGCCCAAAAACCTGATATTCAGCAATGCTTTTATTAACATTAAAGCATGTTTGTATGTGTGTCTGTGTGTCTAGACATATATGTGGAATTTAATTTGAAGGCATTTTTTCTTTAAAAAGAAATCGCGTATAGGTGGCACAAATAATATTATCAGCATATGCTCTTGATGTATACATGTATACTTTAAAGCACAAAACATCTGCTATGACTGGAGTGGTAAGTCCTCGTTGAGAATATTTAACTCCTTAAATACAAACTCAGAGGTTTGAGCTATATACTTAAATTTAAAAATTATTTATCAAAGCAATCAAAAAACCAAGTCAGTCTTACAGTTCAAAGGAGAAACAAGCTAAAGCCAATTGATAGTTCAATTTGAAGGACAGATCTATTGACAACAAAGGAGACTAAATTCTGTTCATAGCTGCATAATTATGAACTCATTGAACAAAATATTTTCCCCATGTGTTTTGATGTTGTGGGAGAAAGATGGTCCAGAGCACCCAGCGAGCCTCCCACTACTACACTGGAGTTCTAGAAATAGGTATCACTGCACAGTTTATCATAGAGCAGTTTTCATGTCTGATTGCTACTTACAGCAAATATTATCCAAGTATTTTTAATACAACACAAGTAGATTTAAAAAAAAAAAACAGAATGTTTGCTTAATTTTGTTTCAGTTAATATTTTAAGAATATAATCTTGAAGTCATTCATTAATTTTTATTCTTAGATTTATAAAGGGATAAGTTTCAAAACAGCAATTTTTAATGCTGTTGTTTGTGTTGCCAGGAATTTTTTTCCTACTCTGATTTTGTAATTCATGGTAGCTATGAGCAGACACTGTATAAAGAATTTTTAAATGTTATATTTGTTCCAGCAATGATGTTTACAATGATGTAAACAGCTTTAATTATGATCCTAGTATAACATAAAAATTAAAAGTCTTTCCAATTAAAAAGGTAGTCAAATACATATTTTGGAACAAAATTATTTGAGATAGAATAAATAAAGAATAAGACCATCAACTATAGAGCGCTTTTTTTCCCCAGAAATGTAAACTTTCATAAATTAATTTAAATTAAATCTAATAGTTTATAGAAAAATTTACATTTTCAGAAATCATTCCTGTGAGATCTACTGAATATATACATTGACTGTACTCAGAACCTGTTACTCTTTTTCAAAGTACTGCTGTTCACATATTTGTGCAATATTTCTGACACTTTCAAGATGTATTAGACTGACTCATTGTGCCTGAATATGTCAGTATATTACATATGCAGTGAGAATGATGTCTCAGAAGCATTGATTTTATAGCATATGCCATCTATATATGACTGATACCTCAATAGTAAATCCAATGCATTGTTTAATTTCATATATGTGCAATTCCTACAAATATGATATTGATACACTACACAGTACATGCCTATCTGTTTCTGGTACAAATGAGGGCAACTCTGATTGTCCCTAAATCAAAGATGCTCCACGGTGACACACATCTTTGGGTCCTGATCCTATGTTCTGGTCTGACTGATGTGAATCTGACAAACCTGTTAAGGTTGATGGAGCTTTGCACCATGTAAGGATGAAGAAATTACATCCAGAGTTTGTAAACTAATGTTTAAAAATGTTTTGGTGTTCATTGTAAGGGAGTTATGATATAAAAGCAAATTACTGTCTTTAGAAAAATTCAAAGATTAATATACCCAATAAAAAAAAAGTTAGAAATGGTTTAGTCTGCCTGGGTGTTTCTTGTGGTTTCAAACCCAGATAGTGGAAAAAAAAACACACAGCTGCTTGCTCCTCCCAGGGATGGAGGAGAGAACTGAAGGGGTGAAGGGAAAAGAGACTCATGGGTTGAAATAAGAACAATTTAATAACTAAACTAAAATAATATTGGAAATAATTATGACAATAATTATTATAATAACAGTAAAATATACAAATGAGTGATACGCACTGAAACTGCTCCACACCCAATGACCAAGGCTCAGCCTGTTCCTAGCCAGTGATCCTGGAGCAGGGAGCATCCCAAAACCTCAATCCTGGAAAAACAGATAAGAGCCCAAGAGTCCAGAGCTTACCAAGAGAGTGAGACAAACCAGAGAGAGAGGGGCAACCCAGAGAGAACACTCTCAGACAGAGCGTCATCTGTCTACTGGGCGTGATGTGCATGATCTGGAATATACCATTTGCCACTTCGGGTCTTAGTCCTAAAGTGAAGGTTGAATCCTAGGCTAGGAATAGGGGCTGTGCTCCTTCCCAGCTTCTCCTGCACCTGCAGACACTGGCACAGCAAAGAAGCTGAAAAGTCTTTGACTGTCCTGGCAGCGACTATAAACATCACTGTTGTCAGCTGCCTTCTCAGCACAAATCAGTACATAGCTTCACATTAGCTACTCTGAATAAAGGTAACTCTGTCCCAGCTGAAACCATTACAGAGTTAAACAGATGTTGTGGTTTATAAAGCCACAGGGATGGTTTTTTGCTAAATACCTGATGGGCTGAGGCAGGGACAGGGAAGGTTTCACTCACCACTTAGGGTCACGGGCAAGAAACCGACACGACTTGGGAAAAACAAGAAAACAATTGAATTTTATTATCTGTTTACAACAAGAAGCAAGATACTGAGAGAAAAAAAACCACATCTCAGAAAGGCACTTCTCTCCCACCCCTCCCTTCTTCCCAAGGCCCAAAGGCTTTGTTCTGTACCTTCTCGCTGCAGTGGCACAGGGGGGCAGGGAATGGGGCTGCAGTCAACCCACCGCTCCTTCCTCCTCAGGGGAGGGCTCCTTACAGTCCCAGCTGCAACGTGGGATCCCTTCTCACGGGAGAGTCCTTCTGAAGAACTACTCTGGGGTGAGTCCTCTTCCAAACAGGGCTACGGTCCCCTGACAACTGCCCGGCTCCGGCATGGGCTCCTAGTTCCAACATGGGGTCCTCCACAGCTGCATCTTCTCATGGGCTGCACCAAGGGACAAACCGTGCTTAACCATGAATCTTCACCATGCTGCAGGGGAAATGGCGGAAGCTCGCTCTCTCCTTCGCTGACCAGAGCCTGTCGGACTGTTGGGCAAGCCATGGCGGAGGCTTGGACTATGGCAGGTCGATTCGCAGAAGCCGAGCAGGAGGCTGGGCAGCTGGGCCTGTCCACCCAAGCCAGGCCCTGCCCGGGGCTGCGCCAACCCCACTGTTCCATGCCCCCTCTTAAATGTGTTATTCCCAGAGGCGCCGGTTGGCTCAGCCCTGGCCTGGGGTGGGTCCAGCCTGAAGCTGGGGAAACTTCCAGCAGTTTCTCACAGGGGCTAGATCAGTGGTACTCCTTCCCCAACTCCCCCTCCTGGTTACTAAACCCTTGGAGCCAAGGGGTAGGAGTGAACCCTTAGCAGTCACTTACAGGAGCCACCACTGCAGCCCCTCCCTTGCTGCTGGCAGAGCTGGAGTCCAGGGAAACCTTTAGCAGATTCTTACAAGAGACATTACTGTGGCCCCTCCCTGCTACCAGACAAACCCACCACACAAAACCATAACAATAGATAATCCTTATTAATAGACCTTGCACCATCTCTAGCCCTGATATTCAGAACTTGAAGGCAGATTATATTAGAATAATATCTCATTCAGATGAGGCAGGAGACCATTGCACACTTAAGGGTTGGGGTTTTTTTGAGGCAAGACTAATGTTGACTGTTGCAAAACAGATTAGGCACAAGTACGTCTTCTAAGAGAGTTTTCTTTCCCATATATTTAGCTCATTAACTGAAAGATCTTTCTGAAAACACATGTAAGCAGTTTTCACATATTGTTGTGCTATGAATATAAATTACAATTTCAAATCATTCTGGCAGCCTGCTGATTTTCTTGAGATTTCTCCAGGACTGTTTAATGTTAATCTATCTGAGTACAGGAAAAAAAAAAATATGATAAAACTGGTACAGAGAGATAGAAATTACACCTTTCTGTGTTAGCAACAACATACTCCCTAAGAAGAACTTTTTTTCAGCAGTTTTTGCTAGGAACTTTGACAAGGATGGAGGGACCCAATTATAATCACCAGAGGACATCTGCTAGTTTGTTCTGCAGCAGACAGATGCAGAATTTCTGCATGCTTCAGGTGCCTTCAACTGTCCTTTTATGCTTCTTACCCATTTCAGAAGTAGAATTACAGCTGTTGAATACACTCACAATCTGTCTGTTGGCCTGGGGTGGGTGAGGAGCAGAGAATGAGGAACTCCACCTGGTTTTCTGTTAGCATGTGCTGGTGTGGTCTATAGCAAAATCTGTTAACATGGTGAGCATGAGGAGCTCACAGAGAAATTCTGAACTAAATAGTATTTTGTACCGTGAATGCTTTAAAGGAAAAACGGAGGGGTCCAGGTGTTTTCCAGTAAAAATGAATTAAAAAAAAATTGTGTTGAAGAAAGAAATGGTAGCATCTGATCTATGGCTTAAAGTGGGTTTTCCCCAAAGCCAGGGCTCACACTTTCCTGCCTACTCCTTTACTAAGGAGCTCAGTTCAGCCACAAGAAATTTTTCACCAAAATTTGCAAATGATGGTGTTAACCAGATAACTGGTCCTTGATCTTTGGTGGGACAGTAGCCGCAGTCACTGGGGAAGCCCTGGGATTTTCAGAAGAGAAAATTGATTTGGATTTGGATGTGAATGGTTGCAAAATAGAAGAGGAATGAATGTATCTTCAAATACAGTTTGTTTCCCACACCATTAGGTGATTAACTGAGAAGGTCTTTGTGAAGAACACAAGTAAGCAGTTTTCACAAATCTTTGCTGTGTTTGGGATTTTCAGAAGACCATAAGATACAGCCAGTGTCTCTATATGGTAGGAAGCTATGAGCCCTGACTTTGGGGAAAACCTCATCCTCTCTTTAAGGAGCTTCCCCATTTTACAGGGGTTTCAGAACATGCACATGTATAGCCATCCTCTTCAGTTCTTCTCACGTAAGAATGGGATGTCACTCAAGTACAACAACAGGTCTTAAAACTCTTCTTTCTCTTCTCTTTCTGTATATAATTATCTGTTCTTCTTAAACAGAGGGCTGCTCCCACTCTACTCGAAAAGCATTTTGATATGGATAAACAGCAATTTCTTGAAAAGGATGTTGTATAAGCATCTTCTGTATTAACATCTTCCTTTCAATTCCATTATAGAAAGTATTGGGGGGAGGGGGGGGTGTTTGTTTTGGTTTGGTTATTTTCAGTTTTTTATCAAGATGTAGTTGCTTTGATGTTCTAACAAGTTTTGGAATCTTTAAAATACTGATATTTCTGTATTGCCAATTTAAACCCTTCATGGAAACAGATCATAACGGTGTCAATGTCTACTTGCTGTCCAGTTGCTGAGCCTATGAAATGAATTATTCTCTAAGCAGGAACACCGTGCAGTCTGTTTAGATCTTCTAAACTAAAAATGGAGTTTAAGGTTAAAAAGGTCACAATGACTAATGGAGGACTCCAGCCTTTAGATTTATGAGTTACTGTGTTGAGAGGAAAAGCCTTTCTCGGTTTTCAGCTTAAAAATTGAAAATGCTTAGAAGAGCCTCCGAGGACGGCAGTAAGTTAATCACATCCTCAGAAAGGTGGTTAATGTAATAAAGTTTGGAGGGAGCTGCTGGGAGGCTAAGCTTCATGTTAGGGAGGAAGGGAGAGAGAGGGAAAGAATAAGCTCAGAATGAAAGATGTTAGTTCTTACTAAACATAGTTAATACACACCCACCCACACCATTTTCATTGTGTATTTAATTAATGTTAAATGTTGTCAGGCAATGGTATATTAAAATACTTAACAGAAAAATAATACACATACATACAGTGATCCCCCTTCTCCTCTCCCAAACATAATACTACAGGAACACAAACTCATTACCTGTTGTGGTAGATTGGCCTTGGTAAGGGCCAAATGCCTACCCAGCTGTTCACTCACTCACCTTACTCCAGCCCTTTTTCCACTGTCCGGCTTCATTCCCAACTCCCCTCTTCTGCCTGAGCTAGTGGGGACCGGGTGGTTGCAGTGAGTCTGTAACAGTTCACCTCTGCCACTCCTTCCTCCTCATCACTTTTCACTGCTCCAGTGTCAGTCCTTCCCACGGGCTGCGAGTCCTTCATGAGCAACCTGCTTTCCAACCATGGGCTCTCCATGGGAAGCAGAGGAATACCTGCTCAAGCACCTGGAGCAATCTTCTCTCTTCCTTCTTCCTTGACCCTGGTGCTCTCACTGCTGTATCTCTCACTTTATGTTCCTTTGTCCTGTGCCTATGTGTTGTTTTCTGCCTTTTCTTAAATATGTTTTTTCTGGAGGCACCACCAGCATGGCTCAGCTTTGGCTACTGGTGGGTGCACTGGAGCTGGCTGGACCTGCCATTTACACCCAACACAGCTGGGTTTGGGGTTGTTCGTATGCAAGGAAACAAGAATACCTCTGTGTTCAACCACTGGTCTGTGTGCTCTTTTGGGGGACTCCCAGACCTCTGAGGCACACCCATAGCACTGAGGGCATTCGTCCCTGCGAAGCAGCCTGCAACTCCTGTTTCTGCTGCTCAGCACTCCCCATGGCAGCCAGCTCACTGCCCTGGCCACGTCAGCTCTTACCTGGGACAAACCTCTGTGCTCCCCTAGGCCTTAGCTCAGCTGGGGGTCTGACCTTAGTTAGTGTGGGGGCCTAGAAACAAATACCTCCCCTCCCCTATAAACCTCTCCTTCAGGGCACCATGTTGCTTAACTGTTAACATGGCGTCAGGAGGCCTGCTGGGTTACACTGCCTTGAGACACTCTTCCAAGTGTAATTTTTCCAAAATACCTGCCAGGGCGCCACAGAGGCCAGGGGCCGCTGGAGGTGGGACCATCAGGGGTGACAGGGCATGGCCTGGCAGACAGGAGCGTTCCACCACCCCAGCAGGGAGCAGGGCAGGTGGGGGGCAGCCCTAGGCCTGGGGAGCAGGCATCTCCCTGGGGATGGGGACAGGCAAGGCCAGGGCAGGATATCTGCCTTGGGCAGGGGGCAAGATCAAGCTGAAGTGTCTATGATGTAAGTAGTTCATAAACTCATTAATGGAAACTTTGAATGCCCGTTGCATTTACACAGCCCTAGTCACTTCAGTGAACAAGAAACAAAAATAATGAGAGAAGAACTTAAAAGGAAAAAGAAACAGAAACAAAAACAGATTAAACTGAAGTATTAAAAACTTAAATGTTGTATTTGCTTCTTTTTCTGCCTGTATGCAAATGAGCTAAATACAAATTTAGCAAGAGAGCTTTCTTAAAACCTCAAGGAAAGATTCATTCTCTTGATAGAGCCTGACTGCAGATTTTGGAGAAATTCTGTGTTTCACAACAACATGTTTATCTGATTTCTTCAGAAGGAGATTTTCTTTTCCTGTCAAAAATTTGCTTCAGAAGTATTTTTCTCTTTAAATATGATTTAGAACTTTTTTCACAAAATTAATACCTTTAAAATTAAAATACCTATTCCTTATAACTCTTTGCAATATGAGGAAGATGGTGATTCCCACTGAGCACAGATTGCAGGTGAAGGTGGGTAACCAGTATGGTCAGCCTTGATTTCTTTATTGTATAGATGAGTGGAAAGGGGCAGCACTGGTGCTTTGAACCATTCAGACTTACTGAGCCAGAAATGAGGAAACAACAGGAAAGAAAGAGAAGTCACAAGAGCATGTTTTAGATGTTTGACCTTGTGAGATGCAGCATGAACTCTTCTCTTCAGATGTGGTTCCTTCCCTGAGCTGTTTCCACAGTAAGATAACAGTAAAGCGTCCTTCTATTAAATCTAGATACGAAAGTGCAATGTAGTATTTAATTAGTAATAAAATAGTATTTAATGGAGTGCTTTTCGTGCAGCTTTGCATTTGAATACTATCACTGAGTGAATTCACTAAATGGTGAAAGGGCTGGAGGGTGGCAAGTGCCTCCTGTATTAATAGATGCATTCTACATGAACTTCTTACCTTAAATAATTAATTCACAATTCAACATAAACCTGAAAGTTCTTTTTTTACAAGTGCCACCAGGCACATGTTGGAAATAGCACACTCATTTCCTGGAAATCTTTGGGTAATTTCAGTCAGGTTCTGGATAATGGAAAATTACTCTTAGGTAACTTGAAAGAAGCTCCAGTCTTAGTAAGGAACATAAGTGATGCTAATCATGGTATCTCTGTTGGTAGGTTTTTATCTGGACTGAATTCCTGGGTAGTCTCTCTGTGGCCTTAAGTTACTGAGGAGCAACTGTTTCATTACCTTTCATATGTGACATCTGTCAAAGGCCAATTTTGTAGTAGAAGATGTATTGTTCTTTGCAGTTTATTCTTCTTATAACCTCACAGTGATTTTACACAAGACACAACTAGTTAAGCTGATTAAAAACTGTTATGTTCAAAGGAGCTCAGGCCAAATATTTAACCATTAAGTATCCAAAATTATCATGGGGGGATTTTGGAAGTTTTCTGTGGATGTAGAAAAGGAACCCAAAATATAATGTCCTTCAGAGTCATTAAGATAATTATATCCAGATTTCCCCTCAGAGAGGGGAGGGATTTTGCATTGCCTTCTTGATTTTGCCTTGCCACACAGCAAGTGGTGTTGATCCGGTTTTCCTGAAGGTTGATTCTTTCCTTCCTTGCTGCTTCCTCATTTTGTAACCACAGAAGAACTTATCACCTGGATGTAGTCTGCTTGAAGTGACTAATAACGTCCATGTGTAGTTCATTTCCAAATGCTTGTGCTGTCAATTATATACTATTTTCATCAATATATGCATTTCACTTTCACAGGGGAATCCACGATAACATTGGGCTTTTAGGTTTCCTTTTAATTTCCTTTTTTTTTTTAATCTGAGATCCTTAATTGTTTTCAGTTTTAAGTGTAAACTGTTCCTGATAGTCTTGACATAAATAAATTGTTTCATGTTTAAAATGTGACAAGCTGCAAGTGCATAGAATACTTTTGGCTCTGTAGAACAGTCTGAGCTTCTTCAGTTTTTAAGCAACATAAAATGAAACAACAGTAACATTTAAAAAGTACAGATTTAAAACACCCTTTTAGATGCTAAGCCAAATTTATCCAAGTCTTATGTAACACTCGAACGAGTCTCTCTATAGTCTCAACCAAGTTTAGAAAAACAAAATTGAAAGTAAGTTTTACTGCTGGTATTGTAAAACCAGGAACTTTTTTGCTGCCTGTGTCCAATGTTTATATTTCCGCTTTCTCCACCCATAAATCATCGTGGTCAAGCCCCTGTTGTGTTCCTGCCTAGTGCTGTTCTGACCTGCTTGGATATGACTGCTACCAGAATAACAAAATTGTTGCTGAGTGTCTTTCAGTAAAAGGAGTTAACAGCACCTCAGAGTGACCTGTGTGTCATGCATTGTTGTCGATGCTACCAAGCACATGGCATTTCATAACTGTTGCATCTGTGGAGTTATGGAGGAATTGGAGGAAAATATTGTGGGTTTTTTTCATGGTATAGTGTATTGCTAAGTTATGGAAGTCATTCACCCAAGGGTGCGTGGAGCAGAGTCCTCCATAAAAGAGGATAGATAAATTAATGGAAAATAGGTCTACAGGTGTCTGAATGCAGATTTAGTGTCTAGGTACTTCTGGTTATCAGAAGCTTGGGAGTACAGTAAAGCAAGAGGTTAGCTTTAGTCTTTCCCTGGTTCAGAAATTTCTTCCCTTTACTTGCTGCAACCTGTTACTGGTAACACATAATGGGGCAGTCAGTCTGATTTAAGCTGTGTTCAGCTGGGACTATGGCCTGGGCTCTATGAGTAAGCAGTATCAATAATCATGTGGGTCTTTTCCAGTTTTAAACTAAATCTGAATTTAATTTTAATTTGCATCTAGATTATTTCTTTAGCTTTTCGTATCTGCTGTTGCTTTTAAGGCTGGTGAAAGGTAATGTCAGTTCTTCATATCAGAGAAGTATTTTGGACTTAGCCCTGAAATTACTGGTAGTAAGCAGCACAAGTTTTTTTGAGCCAGGAATAGCTCCAAGGTATATTCAGCAGATCAAACTAGTCAAATTCATTGTTTTACCAACTGCTCTCATACTCCTTCCGGAACTTGGACTAATTTTAGAGTTTAGAGATGAATTAGCAATTCACAGTGCATACTCACCAGATGCTGTTGACACGTGAATAAAACAGCAAAACAGTCAGGCTGAAAACAGTTTTTGAAGATCACCATGTTCCTTCAGTATTAAAGACTAAGCTAAACAGAGAAGTAATATATTCCTTCACCCCATGCCATTATTAAATTAGCCAAGCTGAGGGTATAGACATAATGCTGCAGAAGAGGTTTTTTGCTGTAAGTCACAGTTACCATAATTTAGCAAACAAATTGTGCAATTCTGACAGGTGATTCCATCTGGCTGCTCATAGTGAAAGTTTCCCAGTGCTAGACTTGGTTATTTACAAATTATACAGCTTATTTCCATTCATTTTGTGATCCATCAGATGAGTGTTCTGCAGAAGATGAAGACATGTTTTTCGTGCAAAACGATGCATGTCTTTTTGAAAGCCAGTAAACCTGGTTTAAAATAGGCTGCTGTCCCAGCAGAGAAAGGTAGGATTTTTTTTTTCCTAGGATATATAGAAAAGCTAGCAAAAAGATAGTTGCTATGCCTAGCATTTTTTTGAATCAAAGTCCCTGTGCTTGTTTATTGTGCAAGATACATTGCTACTTATCTTTTATGTGTATAACAGTAATAAGCAATGAAAACTGGACTGTGATTTAGCAGATCCACATAATATTAAATATATGTTGCTTGGGTTTTGTGCTCTAATTTTGCTGCTAGAATGGCCACAGGGTCTGTTGTCATAAGTAGAGGAGACAGGAGCCAGCATTAGGTTTGTTAAATAACAAAACTGGAATAAATTGCTATAAAAGCAGACTAGAAAATTTGTTCTCAGATACGACCTGAGATTTCAACTGCTGTTACAGTTTTCACTGTTATTTTGATTCATCTTCCATCATGGTTTTCTAGTCCTTTTTCTGTCCTACAAAACTTTCCCCCTTCTATGTGTTTTTATACTAGATGATTTCCCCCAGCATTAGATTATGCCTGTTCCTAAAATATTTGCCTGAGAGCTTTTGCTGCTCCCTTGGGAGAAGACATCAAAGAGGTATCATCTAATTGATTTTGTGTTTTGTCTTTTTTCTTCCATGAAAAATGAGGTCACCACAACACAGGATAAAGAAAAAAAAACTTAAAACGTAGCCTATAGCTTCGACAAGATCTATTCATATTCACTGTAAACATTTATTAAGGTTTTTTCTTAAACCACGTTTGCTTAATAGGCATAATAGTGCTTTGTGTTGGTTTTTTTTTAATTTATTTTATTTTGTTGCGTGGTTTGGTTTGGTTTGGTTTGGTTTTGGTTTAGATTTACCTAAAGTGTCAACAGATTTGAACACTGGAATACAGTGACATAGATCACTAGAATATAGAGATTGAATTAATTGTTCAACCAAAATGGGAAGCTTTGAAACTTTCTCAAGATTTATAGTTAGGCAGACTCCATTCTTTCTGAGTTAGGGCTGAAAAACTAACTGCTTAACTGCAAGCATATGGATTCCCTGTGCAGCCATTTCAAATGGTGCTTAAACTAGTCTGTTTCTGAAAACTGAGATGGTCAGATCTTCAGATATCTTAATTCTTTTGTCAAGTATGGATCCATAAAATTTTATATTGCTATGTGAATAAAAGAGAGGTCAGAGTTCTGATAATTTTATAAAACTGTAAATTACAATTCCCAGTGAAATCAACTCGATCTCCACATAAAAATTGAAGAGAAAGTAGATTAATACATGTCAGCAATATGTTCCAAATCTGTAATCTCATACTGATTATTTTTGTTAGTTTTCAAAATGTGTTTATATTTGCAGAAAAACTGCTGAGAACAGAAATAGGACCATGCAGTGAAGAGAAAAGAGGAAAAAAATAAAGCCTGCCTGCAATGAATAATGATACTTCAGTTGCGAGACAATACCATTAAAATAGCATTTCTAGTGGAAGAATTTTAGGATCTTGTGATACTATTTCTTTTATAATTGTTCTAGAGGGAAATTTTAAAATTTTCTGTATGTTGTTATAGTAAAACTGAAGCCCTATTATCTTCAGTTAGAGAGCCTACTTCATGTTTCCCGTGATGCCTCCCCCATGGAAGTGTTCAGGGCCAGCTTGGATGAGGCATTAAGCAACCGAGTCTAGTGGAAGGTGCCCCTGCCCATGGCAGGGGGCTTAAAACTAGATGATCTTTAAGGTCCCTTCCAACCCAAACAATTCTATAATTCTATGATTCCATAAAGAAAGAAATTTGGTGAATTATCACATAACCTGAAGTTTTGCTCATCTACTTACAAGCTGTAATAGATGGGTTGGCAAACCAAAAGCCCAATTAATATTTCCAACTCTGTATCTTTAGTTGATTTATTTAGTTGATAATTGTGCAGATCAAAAATGCCAACCTTTATAAATGTAAGACAATCAATTCATGAGTTAGAGTGGATGTTAATTGCTAAAGCCAGCACAGTTCCAGGTCACCTCTTTCTCAGCAGCAAAGTAGTTCAGTAATATTTTCAAGATTAGTTAATTATCCTGCTACTTAGCACAGAATTCACAACCTAAAACTACCCAGTCTCTGTTATCATTGCTGCTATGCAGCCAGGATCATAGCATACACTAAAAGTCTTTACAATCTCTAGCATACTTCTAATGCATCTTTCCATTCAGGTAATTCACTTTATCCAGATTTCAGAGTACAAAAAGGTAGATCTGTGTTTTGCATTGGACCTCATAATGTTTGTTGCATTGCAACTTTTAAAATACATTTATAGAGTGTTGCTGCTCCTGTAGGTCTGTAAAACCTTACGTTGTGCAAAATGGTTATAAATTGAATGGATGTAATTTGCTGCTTTTCTGTGTTTGCTTTCAAATAGCAGTAACTGATTTCATCTAGAATATGGCAATAGAGAACCAAATGTGGTGAGAAGTTGTTTGCATTAATTCATGCAGTAAAATTCACTTTTTGGTGAATTCAGGCTGCCTTTATTTTTCATCATGTGGCAGTTGACAGCCCATGAGCTGCATTCAGGTCACAAGATGTTTCTATTTGACTTGCCACCTTTTACAGGTAAAAAGAAGAAAAGTCATTCCATTGCTCAGACTAGCAAAAGCTAAAGGATATATCTCCCACCTTAAAGAAGCTGGATAGGGGTAGCAGCCCTGATAGTTGCTGGGAAGATGAAAGTTCCCCACACCCCTGCTGCGTTACATTGGCTGCACCATGAAGCCAGTGCTCTGGGTGAGACACTCAGCCCTGCTTCCTTCCCCAACTCATCAGACTTCATCTTCGCAACAGAAGTACATCTCATAGTGTCAGGATAAGGAGGCCAGTGGGAAAGATATATGGCTGCTTGCATGGGAATCATCCAGTGCTGCCACCACAGGAAACAGAGCAAAGCTTTCTGGGAAAGCCATTGTTCCTTGGCTATGGAAGAGCAATGATGGGCCCAAGGTTAGCATCTCCACAAAGAAAGAAAATGTCTGGCAAAGCAGAACTTCGTTTTCACACAGCTGAAGGCAGGCCTTGGCTGCCCTTGCATGCTAAGCATCCATGTGTAGGATCTACAAATGAAGCAAACATCTACTATTGTTACTGAGACCTAGGTGACACAGTTAGTGATGTCTGGAGAAAGACTTGCCTCATTGTAAAGCTTTATCATGCTTGACCATCTTGTGGTCGTGCTTGGCCAACTTGATAATATTCTACCATGGAATGACTGGTGTGATAGACAAGGGGACAGCAGTGGGTATTGTCTACTTGGACTTCAGTAAGGCCTTTGACACTGTCTGCTGTAAGATCCTTATAGAGAAGCTGTTGATATGTAGACTGGATGAGCAGATAGTGAGGTGCATTGAAAACTGGCTGAATGGCTGGGCTCAGATGATGATGATCAGCCACACAAAGTCAAGTTAGAAGACAGTAACTAGTGGTGTCCAGTGGTCTGTACTGGGTCTAATCCTATTTAACATCTTAATTAATGGTCTGGATGATGGAACAGAGCATACTATTAGCAAGCTTGCTGATGACACAAAACTGGGAGAGGTGGCTGATACACCAGAGGGTCACGCTGCCAGCCAGAGGGACCTCAAGAGGCTGGAGAAATGGTCTGACAAGAATCTCATAAAGTTCAACAAGGGGAAGTGCAACGTCCTGCACTTGGGGATTAACAACCCCAGGCACGAGAACATTCTGGGGGCCACCCAGATGGAAACCAGGTGGTCAGAAAAGGACAAAGAAGCCCCAGTGGACACCAGATTGAACATGAGCCAGCCATATGTCCTTGTGGCAAAGAAGGCTAACAGTATCCTTGCCTGCCTTAGGAGAGGTTTTGCTGGCATGTCCAAGGAAGGTGATCCTTTCCCTGTACTCAGCACTGGTGAGGCCACATCTGGAGTACTGTGTACAGTTTTGAGCTCCTTGGTACAAGAGACACATGGACATACAAAGTCCAACAAAGGACCACAAAGATGGTGAAAGGACTGGAGCATTTCTGCTGTGAGGAGAGGCTGAGTGATCTGGGACTGTTGAGCCTGGAGAAGAGCAGGCTGAGGAGAAGCTTATCAATGTATATAATGGAGCCAGGTTGTTTGCAGGTGGCAAGTGACAAGACAAGAGGCAAGTGAAACACAGGAGGTTCCAGG
>VZTO01001931.1:1708-26734 GCA_013400615.1 Syrrhaptes paradoxus
CACACCACACAGCTTGGTGTCATCAGCAAACTTGCTGAGGGTGCACTTGATCCCACTGTCCATGTCTCCAACAAAGATGTTAAACAACACTGGTCCCAGTACTGACCCCTGTGGAACACCACTCGTCACTGGTCTCCACTTGGACATTGAGCCATTGACCACCACTCTTTGGGTGCAGCCATCTAGCCAGTTCCTTATCCAGCAATATGACAGAATACAAAGCTAAGCTATCATTCACCATACTTAATCCGAAACTCTCCATGCGGGTACATGGCTAATATAAGATGTCTTCCATGTTCCTATCTGGAATATGTCAACAACTATCAACTCAGAAGGTGTAACAGTCTATTTGAAACGCACAGTTGCTTTTGGGAAGGAGTCTCAACATTCCCATGTTCCTACAGCCTACTGGCAAACAAAAGTTAAAAGTCACTTTCATCATATAAGACAGCCAAGTTCTTATCACGCCACCAAAAAAATCATACCAAACATACTTTTCAAGTATCCATGTATACACTGAAGTACACTGCTGTAGAGGAAAAAATCTGGATTAGATACGAAGATTAGAAAAAACCAGAAGGTATAAAAAATTTCCAAGACTTAGTTCTGACAAGCATATCATAAATAAATCCCCAAGCCCCTATTCCATGCCATCTTAACTCCACCTTAATTATTATAGACTACCCATTATTTCAACAAGTACAGTAATGAATTAAAAATCTGTTTATTAAAAATCTAAGATTTTACATCACTCTCATTAACTTGCAAATTTCGGCTGAAATATTATTTATCAGACAAGCAACTGAAAACGTAATTAATTTTTTTTAACTGCTCCCATGAAAAGAAGATTACATCTATGTTTAGAAAACCTCAGTATCCTTCAGAATTCTCAGCATCTGTTTTTGCTATTTAGGTAGCACTCTCAAAGAGCTACTTTCACCATATTAACATGTAGTATCATAAAGCAAGCAGGAAAAGCATGTTTACCAGCTGATGGACTTTTCTGAACAATTCTGAATGAAGTGACATCCTTCTGCTTAGACTAGTGATATTTTCTGCACATACAATTAATCCATGTTAGTAATCTCATACAAACTGGAACTAACAGCAAGACTACACAATGTCCAAAACTTGAAGTTTGACTAAGAATGACCAGGATTAGCCAGCTTGCTTTAACCAACTTGTAGGGGAACGAGAAGATGCTGAATTAGGATTCGACTTCTGAGACATGAAGTTTTTCCCTTAAGAGACTGGAAGAAGGCGGCTTTTGCCCTTAAGCAGACCGAAAGAGGAAGTGAAGGAGAACCCAGCACAGTCGGAAGGAGAGCTGACGTGGAAGTAAACAACAGATAGAAAAATCCAGATGTAAACAAGACAATGAATTCGCTAGAAAATACTGCGTTGTTAGTAGTTAGTAGCCAATTAAAAGCTCTGTAGATGACGTATTCACAATAGTAAAAGACTACAGAAGTAGTTGTAAAAGAGCAATAAAGTGATTCTCCTTTGATCCTGCTGTGGCACCAATTTATTTTTCTATTTTCTAGGCAAATCCAGTTTTCCCTTTAATACTTTCCCTTTGAAAAAGGGAAAGAGATTTTTCCAAATCTGCACTTTGATTGGTATCTTCCACAAATCTCATCTTCCCATCTCTCAAACAATGATATGTTGAAAAGAAAGCTAAAAGTTAATTCAGAAACTTCCAAAACAAGTAATCTAACTTTAAAACGAAAAACAACAAAAGTCCCAAATCATCTCTGAAAACACACTGCCAAGCAAGCTTGCAGTTTAAGAGCACGGAATGGTCAGTTGAGTAGATAAAAGCAACGAGTAACCTCGTCTGACCTCATAGCTTACGCTGCTTTGAGCAGCTGGATAACATGACATCCTGACACTTTTCCAACCTAAATTATCCTACAATCCTATTAACTTCCCCTGTCCATGCAAGGATATAATCAGGATGAGGTTAAAGTCACACCCACATGCTTGAAGTAATAATAGGAAGGGATGACTATTTTACTTTTCCAAAGCACCACCTAGGCTGATGTCTTCTTGCATAAATTTTTTTAAATTATGTTTTAAAACCCAATACAAATAGATCCCCAAATTGAGACTTCTTTGTTACAGAGACTTTATAAACTCACTAGACTGCACAAGAGTTAATATGAAAGCAAACTTATTTTGTAATATGACCAATCAGTCACTGCATAGAAGATGCATGCTCAAGAGCTTCTAAATCTTTTACAAGATCACAGAAAAGCTCAGAAGCAGAAGTCTCAAAGAAAGTTATCATCCTATATAAAAGCAGGCAACTTCAGAGGACACAGAAGAATCTGAACAACGTCACTTTCCAAATCTAATAGCCCCTTTTTCACAGTTGAACACTGCAAACCTTATGCTCCCATCAAAACTCTATGGCAGTTAGCAGAAAACAGAAATATCATACCTTAATTTAGTTTTTAGAATGCCAAAGCCAAGCAAGGTAACTCTGTGGGACACAGGTTCATTAGTTCTTCTACACTGAGTTACCTGCTTAAGTAGTAACCTACTACAGCAAGTAATCTCAAACTTTCTGAGACTCTCAACCAACTGATTGAACAGTGACATTCATTAAAAAAATTAGTTTCTCATTCTTTAGCTAGTCAAGAAGTGAATACTAGCATTAAAGTATGATCCTTCTCCCTCAAAACCATGCTGCTAGAATAGGAAGAAGTTAGTCTGACTCCTCAGTTCTATAATCACAAAACACTTCTCAACTACCGATGCTTCTTTGTTAACAAAAAAACCCCATCAAACCACAAACAACAAAACACACCAACCTGAGCCTCACTTGTTTTTACAGGAAATGTAAAATTCAAAAAAGTGCCACCTCAGCAGGTTACATAGATTCACAGAATAGCGTAGGTTGGAAGTAACCTCCAAATTGCTATAATCCAACCTTGCACTTAAAGTAGGCCCACCTAAATTGAGTTGCTCTGGGCTTATTCCTGCTGCATTCAGAAAACCTTTAAGAATGGAAATTCCACAGCCTCTCCAGACAACCTAGTCCAGGGTCTGACCACCCTCAACGGCAAAAAGTGTTCTTGCTGTCTCAGAGCAATGTCCTGCGTTGCAACTCGTATGTAATGCCTGTCATCCTACAACTGTGCACCTCCAAGAACAGTGCAAACCCCACACAGATATTTCTGTCCAGGTGTGCTGAAAACAGCAATATGTTCCCTTATTCTTAGCATCATTTTTTCAGGACCTTTGTAAATACAGCATAAAAATCAGCAACACCAGAATCTCAGCCAATAGCTGAATAGACACTTTTAACCCATGTTGTTAGCACTTTACATTGGGAATTATTTTTCAGTCCGAACAAAACAAATCTGCACTATACTGCTTTAGAGAAATAGGAAACCTAAAGTTTCAGAGACCTGAATCACGCCTAAAAAAGAGTGAAGAGATTCTGTTTTAAAAAAATTAAAACAACTAGAGCCCTGAAAAGACTGGGTTAGGCCAATCTTTCTCTTAGAAAGAAAAACAAAGCCTACTTTCTTAAAATCTGCCACTTAAGAAGCCTGAAATGGATGGGAGACATAATAGAAGAGCTATCCAATTCAGTTTCAAAGAGATTGCTTTCCTAAAAGCTGTAAAGCAACAAATTTTCTGAAACAACATACCAGCTACGCAGGAAGAAGAGGCAGTCTCCTGAAGTGCTGGAATGTGAAATCCCAAACAAACACACAATAAGTTCCAAATATCCAGCTACTACGCAAAAATGATCACTCTCAGAAAGATTAGTATTGCTTCATCTTGGTTCCAACTGGTATTATTTTATACCGCACTCTTGGCATGGTGTCAGCCTCTCACTGTCTGGTAAATCTTACATCACATTAGAAGGAAGTGAGTGAAGACAATTACAAAGGCATCTGTACTGTATTCCTAATTAAAAAACAAGCAAACAAACAAAACCCCACACAGAGAGTCAGCAGAGGTTGGCTGGGGATATGTACATGTCAGGTAGTCAACTGGTTTTGTTTATGCTATACTTCATCTGCTAAGGCAGTGTTCTATTAAGATCATCAAGAAAAAAGGTTAGCAGTGTATTACAGAACTCTCTACTAAAACTGTGTCCCCAGTAAGACAAGCCTGAATGTCTCTGCACAAGCTTTTGCCTTTCGGAGAGATTTCAGCACTGAAAACTACTATTCATGCAAGCTTACACAGAGGGTCAGCACAGGGACTTCTTAGACATATGGCCTTATCATTTATATATACACTAGTCAGTATATATATACACTATATATACACTGGCCTGCAGGAGGCATACCTCTTAAAACAGCATTTCTTTTCAGAGCCTGCGATCCAGAGTCCTGAAAAGACAGAAAAACAGCCTGAAAGTTAACATCCAAAATTCCTCAAAATCCAGCTACCATAAAGAAATACTTACCTTACTAAATTCACCTCAAAGTATCTAAGTATCTACAGTAATTTAAGACAACAGCAGGGTGAGGGAACTTCAGAGCAACAAAAAGGGGGAAAAGACTCTTAGAATTAGATCCTCAGAAAAAAAAGAAGGGAAAAAAAAAAGATGGAATACAGTCTCCTTTGAAAGGACACAGACAAGAAAAATTACTCAAAAATCCAAGTAGTCCTGTCCCCACGTGATGATGAAATGAGAAATTCTTTATCTTCACAAATGACAGGGGAAATAACCGAATAAACAAGACAAAACCTTGCCACACCTATGGACTAGAGTGAATAGTCTCTAAGAAAGGAAAATATTATGTATTGAAGATCCACAGCCACATTAGTGTTATTTTCAGTCTTCAAGCTGTATTTGCAAGTAATCTGCTCTTTGCATCTTAAGTTTCCAAAAATACTTTCAAGGAAGTAATTAATATTTCCAGAATCTCTAGATATCTTCCAAAGTAAAATTATATTTAAAAAAAAGTTTGCATCACCTTTAGCGAGAAGACAACCTCACATGAACAGATTAGCTTGACAGAAGAAGGCAATTTTTCTTATTAAATTGATTTACACAGGAAATACTCAGATATTATAAACACAGGTAAAGAGTACTACTACTTCTGCCTTTCTGCTCCAAAAACTCAAAGGCATAGCCTGTAGTTACTGTTTTTACTGTTATATTGCTAAGGGAATTATAAATACAATGGCACAACAAGATATTAATGATAGTACTATGTGAGAACTTCAGTACAATCCAAATAAAGATCTCTTAGTGGTTCCACTATGAACTTCTTTGCTTTCAGAGAAAAAATTACTATCAACTGAAAGCAATACAGAGTGGCACAAGATGCTCTTTATTGGAACCCACAAAAAAAAGTGTTCACGAGGATGCAAAGCCCCCCATACTGATAGAATAAACTCCACAAGGCATTTGCCACACAAAAAAAATCTATTTCTGCAGCAAAATGACACTGTAGTCAATGACACTGCTTCTGAAGAAACCGAGTCAGACGTTTATCACCATTCCAAGAGCACATCAGGACGCAAGCTTCTGAGTAACAGTCTTTCAAAAGGGATTGTTATGCATCTTCTCTCACTGCTACTGGAAGAGAACAAGGTAACATTTCGGTCCAGCTGGGAGAAGAAAACAGCACTCAACTTGCAAGGAAAAAGTCAACAACCAAGTCAGTCCAAAATCACCACCATATTCTTCATTTTCTGGTTACAGGAAGATAGTGATGCACCATAAAAGCTAAAAACAGGGAAATTCAGTTCATTTTCCTATCTAAACGGATGTTGGAGTCCAGGCAAGTGGATCGCCCTACTGATCCTGCACACTAACAAGTCAGAAGCAAGTACTAGTTTTGTGACATGGATTTTTCTTTCAACTGCTATGACTGCTCTTGATAAGTCGTTATCAAACTGTATTTCTCATTTGTACCACCTAGCTTTGCAAAGCAAAACAGATTAGTACTCTTACCAGGTACAAATCCAAAACTAAACTAAATGCCTGAAAAATTTACAAAGCATTACAACCTTGCTCTATTTTAAAAGGATAAATGCATGCATTTTTCTTTTGTTGAAATATAGCATAATACTGCTACTTCATTAAAAATCAGAAGCATAGTGCTCACAGTGGAGAAAGCCTGAGAAAAAAAGCTCTATGAGGCAGATGCTAGTAATCTTGCTAAATAATTACTGAAAGGTACAAAGGTCATACAGCACTGAAAGATGAATGACAACAGTAATAGAAGCAGCAGGTATACCTCCATCCACAAGAACAGTGTATTAGAGTGAAAGTCACAGATCTAAGAGCAAAACATTACAACAATGGAACTCTGCTCACACCCAAAACTTAGTGTGGAAAAGAAAATTTTCCAATCTGATGCTTATGATCTAGGACTTGCACACTTTAATTAGTAGCTGAATGCAGACAAAAGTCAGTAAGTAGACAAACCCAGGTCTACAATGAGCTGAATTACATAATAGAAAAAAGAGAGAGTCCTTGATAAATTAACTATGTAAATATTTAAATATTAATATTAAATTCTTAAACATTATTAAAAGTTTTAAATTTTAACAGCTGTTTCCATCAAATTCCACAATCTACATTAGCTGAACAGGCCTGCCATTCCATCAAGACAGGAATCAAAAAAGGTTCCTGACACTGTAAACATAAGCATGCAACTAGAGAACTAATGCCTGTTTAAAAGGGAATTTTCTAATTCACACTTTCAGCGCTGTGCAACTCAAGAGTGTTGCATGGTTGTGAGGTCAAACATTATGAGGAAGTACAAGAACGGAATTTGTGCTTCTTCAACTATCTGGATTAAAACATAAAAATAGACTCATGTAATAAATTGCAACAGAAAGATGTAAGTTATTAATGGCTGAACAGACATACCTCTGTTACACAAGGAAATTTATTTAGCAGTAATTATGAAAATAATACCACTCCGAACTGCAACAGATCAAAAGAATTACGGCTAAGTTAAATGAATTAAAAAACCCTACCAGTTTAATATAAATACCTTGCACTTCTGCATATGTATCTGTTTACTCTTTTTAGTGTCATGCTAGCAATTTCTCACATCTCAGTGGAACTCCTCGCAAGCAGTTTTTCCCATTTCTGGGAATGTATTATCACCACCAGATGGCACGAGCGCCCTAACTTCAATAAAGAAGGTATACATCCTAGTAACTCAACATGGAAAAAGGAGAACCCTGCCCCCAAACAGAAAAATAAATTAAAACCAACCTTTACACATTTGTTGTCTCTGTCATCTTAAACCAAAGATCTACTGAGCACAAACACAGCGTGCAGTTATTTTGAATCAGTACAGAGTATTTTGATGTCACTACGAAACCAGCACTACTCTCCGAATACAGAGAATGATTCCTGATGCACTTGTTCAGGGGGGTTTTGTTGTTATTTTAAGTTTACCTTCTGTTGAATAGAATACTGCATTTTAGTTCTGTGCCTATTTCATGGATGTGCTGAATTGGCAGAGATCACATCACATATGAGCTACACATTATGTTTCTCCAGTTCCAGCCGAAATCAAGGTATTAATTCTTCATCATCTCAGAAAAAAATAGAGATGAGCTGCAAGAACAGTCCACTACTTTTTTCACTTTTCTGAGTATTTGCCTCAGTGTTACATCGCTAAAACACTGATATGCAATTGGTCCCAAAGGATTTTACATCGTCTTACAGAAATTAGTGCCATACTCTATCACAATACTCTTGCAAGGAAAGCCACTTGTGGATGATTGATTTCTCCACCAGTGAACACTGTGGAGGTGAAAGGCAGAGCGCCAAAGGGGACTTAAAGGCAAATCAGGCTGTACCTGTGAAATACTAGGGCCTGAGCAGTGAGGCCCTGAACCAAAGTCAACTCCTAGATGAACCTCACAATGCAACAATATATCTAATATGTATAATATCGATCACACTTGCAACGTACTACCTTATTAATATATGCTAATTTATAGAAGTTTTGTTGTAATTCTTGTAGAGCTTTGCCCTAATGCTTGCTGTGTAAGGTTAGTCAGCAGAAAGATACCAATTGTGCAACAGTAGCCTCATTTGTCAAAAAATGGATAAGCCTCTAAGTAAAAGAATGTGACAAAGTCATAACAGACTTCGTTGAAAGATAATCAAGATTAACAAATTCTTTTGTTCTTGTTTTGTTCCCTCTTCTGCTTTGGCCAGGCACAAGACAGAAGTTAACAAGGAGAAAACCACACCAGATGTTTTTTTTGCAGCTTAAGATATAAAGTTGTTTATTCAACTGTATAAAAGCAGGGAGCATTTGCAGGGAAATTTGGAAGTCTCATATATACAGTGGACGGACTGTACAGAGATTTCCCAATTGCCAGGAAGGGTTCTCCAAATCCTTGTTGTAACCAGGCTCCTCAGTGACTGCAGATCTGGATGATGGTAACGTATTAGGGCAATTGGTATCTTTCTTAATCTCTATCGCTAACGTTATGTAGTAATGATTAGGTGCATTACCTTACTTTACGCTTGCTATAGTAGTTCGCTTATTATTTTGCTGCTTTACCTTATCTTGCTTTAATTTATTTTCACTATTATTTTCCTCTTTATTTTATCACTTTAAACCTAAGTAAACATAAGCTTACTTCTTTAATTTGGTGCCTGTGTCCTTTGTGCTAACCCCGTCAATTGGCAAAACAACCTGGGAGTCCAAAAAAGGTGACACCGCTGCAGCGTCAAGCCCCGAGATAAAGTTTGCAGTGAGGCTGAGCACATATTCCCAGTAGGTACACCCACATGCACACGGCCAGCACATGTATACAACATATATATACATATACACATAGCATAGCCAGTGATAACAAGTCAACCAAGACTAATTCACACCATGCACATGAACACCAACACAAACAGCACCAACAGCCTCACCCTGCTCCCTTCTCTGGCCAAACAGAATGGAGGTCCAGTACTGAAAACATATACGCATACGTGCAAGGTGGATGCCCCTGGCAGCTGGACTCAGACCCCCTGTCTGCCCAGTAGCTGACCCCTGTACCCTTGTCTCCAGAATTGCTCTCAGCTGGACATACATGTCTTCAAGGCCACTGCCCCACTCCAGCTGCTGGTACAGCCTATCTGGGCTCTGGT
Organism: Syrrhaptes paradoxus; assembly: GCA_013400615.1. Taxonomy (NCBI): domain Eukaryota; kingdom Metazoa; phylum Chordata; class Aves; order Pterocliformes; family Pteroclidae; genus Syrrhaptes; species Syrrhaptes paradoxus. Next base: position 10,809 of record VZTO01001931.1, read on the forward strand.
TGCTGGTATGCACGCACGTGCACACACAGACACACAAACGCGCGCGCATGCACACACACACACACGGACGCATTCACACACAGAGGTCACTGGGATTCTCCTGCTCATCCAGTAGTTCCCCTCTCCGCCCTCCACCATGGTCTCACACCCTCAGGGACACATAGGCACACATGTACATACATGGCTGAGACTCCACTGGTCTCCCAGCAGCCAATCCCTAGTGGTCTTGCCCTTAGAGCCACACATTCACTAGCAGCCTCACCCTTAGAGATTCACAGATCCTACAGTGTCTCTGGCAGCCAGTAGGACTCACTTGGTCACCCCATGAGCAATCTCCTCCTCTGATTTCCCCCTTATAGAGGCACACATGCCTGGTCACTTCACCTACCTGCAGGCTAGCCTGGCCTGCTCTTCATTAATGCTCAGTCACTGCAATTGCTGGACTACGGACACACGGGCTTCTGACCCTGATCCCACGCTAGTGTCTGGCAGTTGGTTTCACTCATTCCAGTCTTGTCAGCTGCTGGCACAAAGTCCAGCTGTCGTGCCCAGACCGTCACTTGCTCCAGTTCCTGCCACCATGGACACACGGGCACCAGTCACCTGGTAACCACTCCTGTTGCTGGCACTGAAGTTCACTTAACTCCAGTCTCTCCAGTTGCTGCCACCCTGGGCCCTCTGACTCGTCCAACTTGCAGTTGCTAGCACTCAGACCCCCACAGACATACCTGCACACAGAACAGAGCATTCCTCACTGAGGAAGGATTTAGAAAGGAATTTACTGTGAAGATAAGACAGGCTACTGATCAGGAGCAGGGCACGGTTGGACGTGTACTTACCAGCCAACCATTTACACAAGCCTGGCCTTCTAAATCCTCTTGCCCTTCTGTTTTCCTGTTTTTTCCCCACCCCAAATCACCTAAATGCCTCCCTTCCTCTGCCTTTGGCTCCTCTCCGAAACACCATGTAAGTCTTTTGTTAGCCTGAAATGTTCTTCCACTGCACCCTATATGTCCGTTAGCCCTGGCAGTGATACCTCCAGCCCTAAGTCCAAAAGGTGCTCTAGCTCCACGGTCATAAGTGTCAGGTCTGGACAATGGGGCTGATGGCTCTCCAGGGAAAGCTGTGGTTAGGTTACACACCTGATGGAGTATGCCCTCCTCTGAGCCCTTATTTTGGGTTCCCTGCTTGCCACTGTGCTCCTGTGCTCCTCTAGGCTTGTGGAGATGGGCTTCTGACAAGCTGATGGCTCCTGTGATAGGCCTGGAAGTAGTTAGGCAGGTTATGATTAACCCATCTCCCCTGTCATTGTCTCTTTGTGCTCCTTTGTGGGTGTGCAGATGAGCTTTACCATGTAATCCAATAGATCCCTCTAAATATGTTCACAGAAGCACAGTCCAACTAAATTGGAGACAGATGGGTTTGGAGGACAGACTGTTAGATGAATAAGGAATTGGCTGGATGGCCATGTCCAAAGAGTTACAGTCAATGGCTCAGTGTCCAAGTGGAAATCATTAATGAGTGGTGTTCCTTAAGGGTCTGTATTAGGACCAGCACTACTTGATATCTTCATCACTGACACAGTGAGATTGAGTGCACTCTCAGCAAGTTTGTGGATGACACCAAGATGAGTGGTGTAGTTGATACGCTTGAGGGAAGGGATGTCATCCAAAGGGACCTTGATGGGTTTGAGAAGTGAGGTTCAACAGGGACAAATGCAAGGTCTTGCAGCTGGGCTGGGGCAATCCCCAGTACCATTAAAAGCTTCTAGATGAATGGATCAAAAGCAGCCTTGCAGAGAAGGACTTTGATACTGTTATCCGACAATGAGGAAGTTAAACTCAGGGAACACACAAACACTAATACTGTATCAGTCTGTCTTTCAAGAATAGGGGAGTGATTTACCTCTCACCCGTAATTAAGGGAACTACTGTCCTTGAAGTGTAAAATATACCAGAACATGGGACCTTTTGTTATCACAAGTCCTGAAACTTCATTACAACGTGAAAACCATGTCTCGAAGTGTCTGAAACCCTCCCCAAACCAAGACCCTCACTCACCGAGCGTGCACAGTAACTTTAAGAAACACTGTGCCTTTAAATTGAAGTGGGAAAAGAAGTTACAAACTGCAGTTAAGAAGAGATAAGAACTAACCAATTATAATTAGACAGTTGTGGCAGAGGAGACAGAACTAACATTTTGAACTGTATAAATATGCAATATGACTGTAACTGGGTATGCTAGTTTCATGGATTACCACCTAGCATCTATCTCTGCACAGAAATGCAATAAAACGATATCTCAACTCTGTGTGTGGAGTGACTTGTTGCACACCAGGGGACGAACTCCAGTTTTGGGACAACAATACTGGTAAGCAAAAAACAGGACATGAGCTAGCAATGTGTGCCTGCAGCCACAGAAAACCAGTTGTATCCTGGGCTGCATCAAAAGAAGCATGGCCAGCAGATCAGAGAGGTGATTCTCCCACTCCACTCTCAAGACACCTCATGTGGAATATTGCTTATGTTCACAGAGTACAGCTCTGCATCCCCCAGGACAAGAAAAGCATGGACTTGCTTGCTTAAGCAGCTTGAGAGGAGGGCCACAAAAATGCTCAGAGGCATGGAACACCTTTCCTATGAAGAAGGCCTGAGAGAATTGAAGTTGTTCAGCTTGAAGAAGAGATGTCTTTGGGGAGACCTTATTGTGGCCTTTCAATACTGAAAGGTGGCCTATGAGAAAGATGGAGAGAGACTTGTCACCAGGGCCTGTAGTGACAGTACAAGGGGTGATGGTTTTAAGTTAAAAGAGGGTACCTTTAGATTAGATATAAGGAAGAAAGTTTTTATGATGAGGGTGGTGAGACAGGTTGATCAGAGAAGCTGTGGATGCCCTATCCCTAGAATTGTTCAGGGTCAGGGGCTTTGAGCAACCAGATCTTGTGAAAGATGTCCATGCCCATGGCAGGGGGGTTGGACTAAATGATCTTTGAAGGCCCCTTCCAACCCAAACCATTCTATGGTTCTATTATTCTAAGCAAAGTAAATGTAAGCCTGTTCTTCAGCCCTGCAAAAGCAAAATACTTAAACAGAGGGTGCAGAGCACAGAATGGATCCTCAGCAAAACCAGCTCTTCTTCCAATAAGTTATTTCTCAGCTGGCCAATGAGTAAGTATTATGGTCTCTATACTATACCTATCAAAATAGGGCATTCCACTGTGTGCTTAGAAATAGTTATCGCTCTTCAGTCTCTCACAGCAATGCTTGTGGAGCATATGAATGTAAACCAGAGTAAACTGTTGACAATTAGACACATACTTCAGCTGCAGTTCAGAAAAGAAGAGAAACACATATACATGACCAAGTAGTGTACCTTTACTTTCATGTGCTCAGGTCTAAGATAGTGCAGACGTGCTGGAAAAGATAAATTGGAAAAAGTCCATTATCTGAAGTCCTATCATCCTTACAGGCTGTCTCTGTGGTTAAAAGGATTAAGAAAACAATGATGTCACTCTTGCACAACTCATGGAAACACAATAGTACAGACTGGTTTCACAAGCAAAGAACAAACTGAGGGCTCAGGTGACTATTAAGAGGGGGGTGAGCATAATCATAAAAGGAAATATATGAACAAGGGGAGAGCGGTTATAGAGGGACACGGGCGGGAGGTTTAAACATGTGAACTAGAAGATCTGGGATAGGCTGTAAACCTTGGAGTACCCAGCCAATGGGGAAACAAGGGAGGGAACTTGCAGTCAGGAAAAGGGAATATGAGCAGTGGTCCAATTTTGACCGGGTGTGCCTACTAGTTAGGACACCAACTCTTGCAAGAATGTAAATAAAACGTGCTTCACTAAGGAGTCCACCTGAGTCTACTCCATTGGCCATACTGACGTTTCTCACAGATGATCCCTTAAGTAAATCAACTGGAAAATGGGCTAAATGAGCATTTTGTGAAGTCCCCTGAATATTTACAATTTATCCCAGTCAAATACTCACCAGGCCTGGAAGTAATCATATACATTTTTTACATACAGTTGAAGCTAGACCAAAGACCACTTCCCTCCTCTTCCCAATCCAGAATAGTCTACCCAATCTACTCAAGCATAGGGTAAATCTCCAAAGACTTTTAACTCAGCCATGATATCTTTTACTCTGTTGGAAACTGGAAATATGCAAGAAGAATACAGCCTCTCAAAGCACATGTTATCTTAAAATATGACATTTAGAATAGAGAGCCTTTATTTACTACCACATCTAAAGTATTAGCTGCTTTACCATTAGAAAAACGGGTTTAACCACCTAAACCATTCCAATCACACAGCACAGAGTGTACATAATTTTTCAGATAAACCCCTACCTGAATGTTTCTTTTAGGAACTTGCCTGCCTAACACAATTAAGTGTAGGTTAACAACCTGACTCTTATAACCAATACAACATTCTCCACTACTTGAGTTTCTAGCCAATTACAACTCACTCTCAGTTCCTTCATAATCACTATTTCAAAACACAGGTTTAAGTTAATTTCACTGAAGATAAATACTAGGATATTACAAGGCCTATATAAAAGTTATATTATAAGAATGGACCTACCTTTTATGAAGGAATTAGAAAGTGACCATGCCTTCCTAGACCAAGCAAGCAACAATATCTATTTTGGTTTTATATATTCCAATACTTCGGGGCTTGGCGCAGGGAAGAGAGGGGACAGACAGGGATGGGAGTGCTGAGACATTTCATTGTTCCCTAATGAATGAGGAGCTTTCTTTAGAAGGTATAACTTTATTAGCTGCAGGCAAGTTATTGGTTTCTTCCCAGTATCTTGAATTATTGGAGGTTTGTGTCAGAAGTACTGCCTCCTGCCATCATGAACACTTTGCCTACAAAAGACACTCACAAAGCCAGAGTCACACAGCTAAGCAAAAAGAAAGGTGAAAAGAGAAGGACAACTGGAACAGTACCTAAATCTCTAGACTGCTGTCACATTTTTCTCTCTAAAATATTCCCCAAGTTTAAGTCTACTTGTTTTAAGCACTGTTTTGAAGACCTAGCAAAAAAAGAACAAAAATCCCCCCTTATTTTATGGACAGCAAGTAAAAGCCCTTTCAAGACAGACATCTAAAATTTTTTAATTAATATAAGAGCATTACTATCCCAACAATAATACTGGAGAAAATTTTTAAAAACCCAAAGCTCAGGATCCCAGTTGATCCCAACCCAACTGAAAGGGTTGTTTTGGGTTTTTTTAATTCCTAGTCTTGGTTCTATAACCAGAAAATGAGTGAGATGTTTTTTCTCTCCCTCCCTGCAACCACCTGGCATCCCAAATAAGTTCTGCCTGAATACTTCTGCAGTAAAACTGCCTGTACATAGTAAGCACAAGTCTTAACCAGAGACGGCTTCCTTTATGGGTTTCACACTAGTCAGATTTCTAAGTCAGAAATTGTTACTATTCACTAGTCATTACACATTATTCTTAAGTTTTTAACACTTTATTAATGATCAAAAGTCAAGGTGACTAGACAAGTCAAGCAAAGTAGGAATAATGAGATCTTTGGACAACCTATTTGAAATAAAGTCTGTCATGTTATTGCAGAGAATCTACATCATGATTAATAGTACAAAGAAGATACTCTAATATTACCTCTCTTTCATGAAAACATCTTCTGAAAATGACCACATACTACTCATCTCTTTGATCTATTATGCTCAAGAGTACTTTGGTCTTTTTTGAGGACACCTGACTAACAGGTTAAAGAGAATCTACTTGGGCTGTGGTCACACCATTACTAACAGTTGTTTGAGGGTGGCTTAAGAAATGTCCACCCCAAAGCAAAACACATTTGTGTTTACACAGCTCTCACTTATTTCAAAGAAAAGTAGAAGATAACACTGTTAATAAATGAAATGTAAAAAGTAACACAAATGATTGAGAAAAAGTAGAGGTAATAATGAGGACATAGTAGCATTAAATATACCCATTTAATCCTTATTCATCACCCCACATACTTACCTTTCATGGTACAAAGGGAGACTTATCTTCTTGATACATTTCCAAAAAACACCTGATTCTTTCTACACAAAATGAATTGTGTAGAAGTAAGTTGTCAAACTGCACTAAGTTGTCAAAACAAAACAAAACAAAAAAAAAGACTGTTCAAAATTCCTGCTTTGCATGTTACTAGGAAAAAAATACAATGAGAAAAAAAGGACTTCAGTAAGGCAGGAGAAATAGTAATGCAGTTAAAGACAACTGAGTGACCCAAAACTGGGTCCTATGCCCCTTCACAATAATTTTGGTAACTTATTTTCTGCCATTTCACTTTGCAGAGAGGAATGAGGAACACAAGACACCACCTCCACCCAGCTGTTACCAGAATTAACTTTCTTAGAAAATTCACAAAATATAAGTACTATCAGAATGTTAAATATATTTAAAGAAAAAAAACCTAGAGCCATTCAATCTCAGTTTGGCATCTAATGATAAAAAGCTCAAAGTTACTAGACACATGTTTAATACCAGGGATGGATACCGAGACATTTTGATATAATGTTGTATTTAATTTTTTTCTCTTATACATTGCTTAGATTTGGAGTCTGTATTAGAACTGACTGTATTAGAGTCCAGAACAGTCAAACAACTACTACCTGCTTGCTAAACTGTATCTGAAAATGGTCACACAACCAACCTCTGGAAGTGTATACAGCCAAAGAGACATACAAATACCCAAATTATGGAAGCTAGCTCTTTAACATTTTACCTAACAGATGCTTATAAAGCACTAAATTAAGGAAGACATTTTGAAAATTAAGTAAATAATTAACTGTTATTCTTTTAATAAAATCAACTAAATAAGATAAACACCAGTTTATCAGTAAAAAGGCAAAAGACTAACACACAGTATTTTACTCTACTCTAAAAACTCATTTACACCTTTGTCTACTTGTCAGCATAATAGAACACTCCAAGGAAGATTGACATCATGCTTGCATTGAGTGTCATATTTTATTTTCAGTAGATGTTGAGTTTTATCAGATTCACAGTAGATCTGAAATTCATAGTCATCATAACTTAGTAATATAAAAACCCCCATATACAGATGTGGGAAAATACCACAAGATTGGGGTAAGGAGGTAGACCTGTAACACTCAAGAGACCAAATAGCTGAGGTGTTGGAAAACATACATCATGCTAATTGTTTTCTCAGCCTTGTGTGTTTGGCAAACAGAACCTCTGTGCTCAGATAACATAGGCCTGCGCCTGGCCTGCTGTGGGAAAGATCGAAGCACAGTGGAAAACAACACCTGCAAGAAATCCTTGAAGTACAGATGAAAGCAGCAGACTCAAGCATTCTTTCTTTTCCACTTTCTCAGAAGGACTGAGCTTCGCTGGCTCTCTTCCCCCATGTGCATGCACCCTACTGAGTGCAGTTGTGGAGTCTGCCTCAGTTTACCAGATGGCACGGAGAGATCCTTCTCTCACAAGGACTGTGCTCCTCCAGTCCAGTCACTTTCTCCCACCCTGCCTCCCCGTACATGTGAGCCTGCCTAAGTACAGCTGCGGAGTTTTCCCCTGGGTTGCAAGGTAATGCAAATAAATCTACTCTCTGCATTTTACCTGTGGTTTGTCGTCGTTCCTGTGCCCTGCCTGTGTCGGCTCACACAACAGTGCCTTCCATCTAAACATGTGAAAGCACAAGTTTCAAACATTAGCAATATTTGCGGCAGCCATAATCACAATGTGTCATGGATTAATTTCAATAGCCACAGTCTGCTGTCAGTGCAGTTTTGTAAGCCACTGGTGAAACATCTTGTGAAATAATGTTCAATTCTAGTTGAACACATTAAAGAAAAATGGCATGAAACTGGACCAAGTATAAGGAAGGAGAACACAGACCACGAATGAAAAAAAAACTGTGTCTTTTCTATATTCACCTATTACATCCTAGTCTGAGAGGGCAGTATGACTGTGTTGTCGTTTTGCGTGGTGGGTTTGTTTGGTAACATGGAGGGGCCACAGTAATAGCTCCTGTGAGTGACTGCTAAGAGTTTACCCCCACCCCCGGATACAAGGTTTCAGTAGCCGGGGTTTGGGGAAGGAGTACCACTGACGTAGCCCCTGTGGGAAACTGCTGGAAGTTTCCCCAGCTTAAGGCTGGACCCACCCCAGGCCAGGGCTGAGCCAATCGGCGCCTCTACAGATAACATATTTAAGCGGGGGCACAGAAGTTAGGAGTTGGTGTGGGCAGACAGGCCTGGCCACCCAGCTGTCTGCCTGGTTTCTGCAAACCAACCTGCTGCAGCCCAAGCTTCCACCATGGCTCTCCCGAGAGTCAGCTTTCTCAGGAGAGAGAAATGGGATCCGAGAGAGACAACTACGCAGACATGCTGCTCAGTGAAGAGAAGCAAGAAGAAGGAGGGTGTCGTGTCTGCATCCCCTGGGAATTTCCCCTGCGGCATGGTGAAGACTCATGGTGATGCACGGTTTGTCCCTTGGTGCAGCTCATGAGAAGATGTAGCCATGGAGGATTCCTTGTAGGAATTTTGGAGAAGCCCATACTGGAGGCAAGCAGTTGTCAGGGGACTGTGGCTCTGTGTGGGAAGGACTCATGCTGGAGTAGTTTGAGATGGACTCTCCCATAAGAAGGGACCCCACACTGGAGCTGGGAAAGACTGTGAGGACCCCCCCCGGGGAGGAAAAAGTGGCGGACTGACTTCACCCCCCGATTCCCTGTCCCCCTGCACCACCAGAGGGGAGAAGGTACAAAACAAAGCCTTTGGGCCTTGGGAAGAAGGGAAGGGTGGGGGAAAAGTGCCTTTTCTGAGATGTAGTTCTCTCTCTCATTATCTTGCTTCTTGTTTTTGATCGTAAATAGTTAATAAATTCAGTTGGGTATTTTTGTTTGTTTTTTTCCCAAGTCCTGTCGGTTTCTTGCCCGTGACCATAAGTGGTGAGTGAAACCCTCCCTGTCCCTGCCTCAGTCCACCAGGTGTTTAACAAAAGACTGTCCAGTGGCCTTTCTAAACTACAACAGACTGCTACTTGTATGATAAAGAGAAAGCAGAAAGAGTTATTTAAACTAAAAATATATAATGGAAAGAAAAGAGATGCATCATCTAAGAGTTAAATTTAGGAGGACTTAGAAAAAATGCTCCCAAATATCTGTAATAATCTTACATTTCAGTTAATGTAGGTAATCAGGAACCTTGTTTACTCATCTAGAGACAGGGGAAGATGGTGGGGACATTAGCAAAGTCAACTAAATGATCCAAACAATATTTTGGGATTTTATTGTTTCTCTAAGATGGAGTCCCTCACACAGCAAGGCCACAGCAAACTCAGGAAGATGACAACAGATATGGGGTTTTCCTTCTTAGTATGCCAACCTCAGATCACCAGATGCAAACTATGTCATACCTTTAATTCTTGCCCGTGGCAAGTGCAGCCATTATTAACCCTGTATTGTAAAGACTACCTGTAACCTCTTTAAATGTTTCTTGTAGAAGCCCAGTACAGAGTCTTGTTGCAGGAAATATAAGGAAAGATAATGAAAGCTCATTTAAAATGTACAAATTGTAATTCAAAAGAGCACAGAAATTAAGCACCCTGTTTCTGTCAAGCTGGAGACAGATTTTGGCATTTGACTACCTCAGCTCAGAAGGTGAAAGCAAACACAGTGCAAAGAAATGTAAGACTAAGGTTTTCCTGACTTCAAGCAATTATGATTGAAAACTGCTGTATATGAATATGCATAAAGAATCAATACTAAATCAGAGCTGGCATTTTAAAAGCTTCTGTTTAGGAAAAGGAGCAATAAGAGTAAAAAGTAAGAGAAGGGACATTTTTAAAGCAAGGAAAATGTACATACATACTAAATGCAACCTGGCCTACTTACTTGACTGCTTCACACCTACCATCGAAACTGTCAGCCCCAGTGTGTTATTCCCCATATCCTTCCTCCTCCAGTCTTTCCACTGTCTCAACTCTTCTTACCCAGTCAGGCAAAGGATAAATATGTATTACATCCATCTAAGACACACTGACAAGTGTAATTACAGAAGAGATCACATTCTCACACGTTCTCATAATTCAGCAATAGGAGGATTTTCAAGTGGCAACAGATGGCAAGCATCTCTTATCAGAAATAAAACATAATCAGGAACATAAAAGAATACATTACATGAGAATTTTTTAATAGATACTTTCAGTTTTCTTTCAATCAGAGTATTAACTTAAAAAGCTACCTTAAGTGTGGTTACAGTTATCTACCTTGAGCTTGTAGATTTCAACACAGACTTCACTGTATAATGATGTGTTATCTTAAAATCAATACTCAGAAGTCACTGGAACTAATCCAGAAGACTGATGGTATGTTACAAAAGAAAAAGGAGGGGGGAGAGGGAGGAATTAAAATATAGAAATGTAAAATGTAAGAGAAGAAAAAAGAGAGACCACGGGCAACAGCACTTATCCCAGAGAAACCGACATTAATTACAAAACTCACACGTTCAAAGTAATTAGCCAAAAATGTACAAAACACAAGATTAATCCAATTGTTAAGAGTACTTTAAGAGTGGCTAAAAAGAATTTTATATTCTTTTCTTGAAGTGTATCAAGTTATTTGGGGTTTTTTTGTTTGTTCATAGGCTGTTTTGGTCTTTTTCATCAAAGAAAGTAGCCATCTCAAAAGCAGCATACTACAGTAAGGGCTCCTAAATTGTGTTGGTCTTATGTGTATTAAAATAATAAAGCTAGCCTGTAAACCTCAGAAAAACACATTGATAAAACTTTGCTAGGTTTCTTGAATGAACTTTTAAAATGGCACTGAACATACTACTACAAAAATACAGGGACATTTAGTATACTGAATTTCTATAAGACAGGACAGAGTTAATCAACTTTTCCTACATCCCTCATTAGGAGGCACCTAGATAGTCAGTCAAATTTCAGAGGTAAGCCATTGTCACCAGGATCCAACCACCACGATTCGAACTCCAAACTTTAGAAGCAATACTGAAGTTCTTCATCTTTGGAGGAAAGGTGTCTTTGGCAAAAAATCTGCAAAGAGCAGCAGTGTCTGTAGACACCTGCTGACTGAGAGCATGTAAGATGGCCCTACTACAACAGCATGAAAATTTTAATTGTACCTGCAGAACCAGCTGCTAAGGGAAACAAGATCCTCTCATCTTCAACACCAGCCTTCCCCATCAGTCACTCCTTTTAACCTCTGAGTCAAGTAATGTAGTGGGCAGAGTATAAGTCGGCAGCAGAAAAGCAGAGTGAGGGGAAAGGTCAAGACAAAAAGGTTTTGGGAATGTCAAAACTCTTTTAAAACTTGGTGTGTTGCACTGGATTTGGTTGCTCTGCTTGTACTCAACATTACTGAAATTAGAGAAGTGGTACTTAACCACAATGTCAGTTACCACAATAATATTAAGCCCATTTAGAGAAAGTTAGGATGAAATTTTACCACCAAAAATTGTTTTCCCTCCTTTCACACACGCCAATAGACGGGGTACCATCTCAGAAAAAAAAAAAAAAAAGGTTTTAAATAGAAAGACAAGTAAGTATCATTCAAAATTTTTGCACTCACCTGTTAATGGGGACAACAGAGTGTTTAAAACTCATTTGACTGTCATGTGCAAACCTCTACAGGTTTGTATTTGAGCTCAGCTAGTACCTTACCCTTCAAAGAAACCACAGTTGCTTTCTCTGGCTTTGAGAGTTGCAGAAGTGTGGAAACAGTGAGTAACAGCAAGCCTTCAACTTATCTATCAATACTCTGAACTCATGTTATGGTGATGTAAGCCATTTCCATTTCATTCTGCAAGATAGCCTAGATAAAAGCAACATCTGACTGGACAGATTTGGTCCTACTAAACCACTGACAAAGAATCACTAGTTTAATTACATTCAAACTACTCTTCACATTCTGCTGCTTCCTTTGTTTAGTGCTGATGGTACAGGATCATTTCTGATCAACATGGATTACAAAAACTGATAAAACTGGGAAGAGGTCTTCAAGTGTCAAAGTTTTTTGAGTCTTTAAGAATACTATAAAAACACAGCGTTATCTCAGGAGCAACCTTAATTTCATTAATGAATACCACTACAACCTTCTCTAAATAAAATCCGGCTCATGGGAAATCAAAATCAATGCTAGAGGCAGAAGGCTTTTGAAGAAAAGACTACTCTTAACATGAGTACTATCCCAGATTAGGTAATCATAAAATGTTATAGAGACATTTGTCATATACTGGTAGAATACATTCCAATACATTCCAATATCCTCCTTGCTGAGAATTCAGAGACAGAAACCACAAGCCATTCAAAAGGCACTTTGTTTCAATTCAGTACATACAGATCAGAAGGAGACAAAGAGATCCTTGACTTCCAGTAATTAAAAGTCAGTCAATACCAGACTTGAATCTCATGAAGAATAAAATCCTTTAAAACCAAACCTTCAGTGAGATTTGAATGTTTAATACCCATGCACTTCAGAGAAAATAATTTAGGAATTAACCACAGCTGAAACAGACCGTAATCTTCATTACCATGTCCTCTACAGAACAGATGAGCAACTCAAAATACCAAGCAACTTTTAGTTGTCATTTGAACTGATGGTGCACATGTGCACTGATTGCTCTATAACTCCATGCAAGATAACAAGGGTTGAAAAATTAGTCATGGGGAAGCAAGAAGCCTTATGGATCCATGCCATCAACTCTTAAAAAACTTTAAGTTCTGGTGATCTTTCCCTTCTTCCTTCCCCTTACATACATATGTTTCAACTTCCACTGTTGAAAAATCCTAATTCTAGGTACCATGAAAACATCTAGTTACATAAAATGTCATATATGATTCTATAACTGCAGAAACCAACCACTTATTAACAAAGACAAGGAAAGGGCGTATCTCTAGCTAGTAATTATATGCTAACCTGAGTACAAGGATTTTTATACCTTTTATCTGAAGTGATTACTTGATTTCTATTGGGAACAAAAATTTTCCCATTCTCATGCAACTATTGCTTATTTTTGAAAAAGAGAGGATAAAGAATCTTTATATAGCAACCAAAGAAAATTCCTTTTGGTATTTCATAGAATCACAGAATCATGGAATGGTTTGAGATGGAAGGGACCTTAGAGATCATCTAGTTCCAACCCCCCTGCTATGGGNTCATGACCTTACGAAAAGTCCCTCCCCATCTCTCCTGTAGGCCCTCCTTCAGGTACTGGAAGGCCGCTATAAGGTCCCCCCAGAGCCTCCTCTTCTCCAGGCTGAACTACCATAACTCAGCCTGTCCTCATCCGGGAGGTTTTCCAGTCCTCTGATCATCTTGTGGCCCTCTTCTGGACCCGCTCCAGCAGTTCAATGTCCGTCTTGCGTTGGGGGTACCAGAACAGGATGCAGTACTCCAGGTAGTTTTACCAAAAGCCCTTTAAAAATTCAGGTTTTCAGTCACTTGACTCCCCTTACTGGTCCAGACTCAGCAGCTGTCAAAACTGACACCTTTAATGAGAAGCCAGAAGCTACCACTAGTTAAGAAGTAGTGAGGTATTACAATTCAACTGAATGTATGTTTCACCAGTCATCACTTTTGTTTTAAACATTCCCACATAATTTAAACCCAGATAACAGCACTTGATGGTTAATAATCCAAACAAAACTTGAAGATCTGAAAGGATCTGAAAAATTACATACCCACATGTTTGGTTAAAAAATTTGATAATCAAAGCTTTCAAAGTCACTGATCTGTCCACTAATTGCTTCTGTGCTGCTATGACAGATGAGCAAATGGTGCTAGAATTGCCCCATACCTTGCAAATGGTTAGTAGGTATTCTGTATTCTTTCTGGATACACCTCTCCTATGAGGACAGGCCGAGAGAGTTGGGGTTGTTCAGCCTGGAGAAGAGAAGGCTCTATAGCAGCCTTCCAGTACCTGAAGGGGGCCTACAGGAAAGCTGGGGAGGGACTTTTTATCAGTATACACAGTAACTAACATAAAGTTAGCTATCCATGAACCATATAATTCAAATGAAAAGGAGCCTTGCAAAATCTTCTTTTGTTCCTGAAACCCCAGGAGGGCTTTAGGATGCACTCTGCTCACACTTCTATTGTTCTAACATACAGCTCTTCAGATATAAACTGCAGCAAAGATCTAACATGGCTTTTTAGACTCCTTTGAACACTTGCTGCTGCAGCTTTCTTACACCAGGCACAATCCTAGCCTTTTAACTGACTGCGAATGTGAAAACAAACACGATAGTTAGCGTTGTTTATTTTAGTATTAAATTATATAGCAGGATTTTAATCAATAGAGCCTAAAAGCTTTTTTTCTTTCCACCAAAAACTGTTTCACAGCTTCCAGTATTTGATTGCCTCAATTGTCACTATGATGTCTTGAAACTTCAGTTTTGAAAACATTTTCCCTCTTTTCTTCTTTTTTCTCCCTCAAAACAAATACAATTTTTAAAATGAAAACATTGAGGAAAGGACACAAGAATGCAATACAAAATCAGGACCATCTAAGCTGAGACTTGCAGGTATTAAATATAGCAAAAGCACAAGAGGCTTGTATGTATTACTTCCAAAACCTGATAGATTTCTCCTTGTTAAAAACAGGGTAGAATGCATTATTAAAAGCTTCCTTTTCCTTAACAAGGAGACATACAAATAATTTCAATAATACAGCAACCCATTAACAGTTGGAATAACGCTATACTTATCACTTACAGCAGCAAGAATATTCATAACCACTGAACTTTACTCCAATAGCTTGTAATGCTTTGTCAATATGCCTGCAAAGGGCTGGACTCATCATCTAAAAATGTACTACTTTATTTCACCACCATTGCATATTTTTCAAGTATCCAAGCAATCTCCCCCCACTATCTTTAAGAACTTTGTTCAATACAAAGGAGTTTGCACTGCTAGACGCTGAAATTGAGAGAAACAGTTAGCATTGAGTCTTCACTAGTATAAACCCAACATATTTTAAACATTGAAATTATACCGGTTTTAAGCATTGTATCAAATTTAAGACAACACTGCTGATTTTACAGTAGACAGTATTCTGCAAGTAGTTTATGTTTAGAGGATTCAAAGTACAGTCAGTATAACTAGCAGAGAACTCTGTCTTTATTATGCAATGCACACAAACTTTCTTTTAAATAGAAGTTAATGCAAATGAAATAGAATCTGTTTTCACTGTGACCATTTTCAAAGTTTTATGGGAAACACCTGTTGCAACTACTTGTCATTGCTTTACAACCTCGAGTACAACAGCAGAGAAAGAGATACTCAAGATCACCTGCACTGATGCCATTTATGACAAAGTCTGAGCAATACCAAATAGCACTGCAGAGCAGAGCCAGTTTTCGTGACAAGTACTCATTAATTTTTGGATTTCCAACACTGGCCAGCTTAGTCTAATGTGAAGAATCTAAGTGTTCCAAAACAAGTTGTGACGTCTAGTATGCCTGGTTCTTGTGCTCCACTAGCTTAATCAAGGACTCAGACAACAGGCCATCCAATCCAGTTCTGGATTCCACAGTTCTCACTCTGCTATGCACATCTCCACCTTTCCTTCAACACATTAGTCTGAAGCACACACTCAAACCATTCAAAGAGCTGACTCAGTCCAAAACTAAGCTAAGATACAACTACATATTTGCCCAAATGCTCTGTGGTATATTCGATTATGATTCGTGTTAAAAGAAATGGAGAAGAGCTACTCTCATGCTGCTGTGCTGGAGAAAACTACAGCAGCCATGGCCCAGAAATCTCCCTTCTCAAGGATCCTTCTTGCAGTTCAGGAATGAAAGAAATGGGACAGTGATGGGATTGTGTGAAAGAATTCATCCTCAAGACAGAAAGGGTATTTGACTTGGTTGTAAAGAAATCAGAGACCAAAGATAAGG
>VZTO01001931.1:27164-41264 GCA_013400615.1 Syrrhaptes paradoxus
TGCTTCCAGAGTGTATGAATTCATGTACCAGACAGTGATGGAGAAGTAAATTCCTGCTGGAATTCCTCAAGCATCCCCTCTCCCCACGATTCCAGTAATCTCAAGCACCCCCTCTCCCCACGATTCCAGTAAATCAGATGGAAGAAACAGAAAAGACAAGATGAGAAGGCCAAAGCCATGATGATAAGGAAAGGAACTGCTAATCAAAACAACATGAGAGAATACAACATCCACAAACCCATAAGATAAAGGAGACTCCTCGGACCCCTAAAAGACTCTTTAGCCAATTATAAGAAGAAATGGGGCTAGGCGGGGCTTGGAGATGCATATGAAAGAATGTATTGTGAAAACTTGATGAATATGCAACGTTCTGGGGAATAAATAGAGGGATAGGTTTTGTGGAAAGGTACACCTATTGGTAGAGCAGATGCTCCCCTGGCGTCCAGCGCTGCTTGCTCATTCTCCACCTACGAACAAAATAAAATCTTAATTTTTTCTAGCCACGGAAGTGCCTTCATTGATAACATGCTCCAAAGTACAGGAAACCTCATCAGGTGACAAAAACCCACATCAGTACACATTGACTTCTCATTGATAAAACTGACTGCACAAGCCAAGACAACCTAATCAAATTTAACACCATTTTACCTGCAAAAAGTTTGATATTTTTAATAAGCAGGAACAAAACAGTCCTAATATTTGGAGACAACACAGTAACATCTGATTTTTCTGTTATGAGGACTTGCTATTTTCTTCACTAAATACCTTGGACTGTGTCAAGTAAACTACTAAAAAGTATTAGTCCTAGGTAGAACACACTAAAGTCAAAAGTATCAAATTTTCAGTGAGAGAAGATTTCTCGTTTCCACTTCTTCACTGAGTAGACTCTAGCATAAATTAAATATTAGGAACTCAAGGATTTTAAAATTAAATTAATCTTTAGCTCAGCGTGTTTATGACAGTAGAGTGGTATCTGAAGTAGCCAATTCCACATGTGTCTAGGGATAAATCTACAGTACTTCATATACCAATTTCAGTTTTAATTCCTTGCTAGATAAACATATTGTGAAAATTTTTCTGATCACAACAGTAGCATGGAACTTTTCAAATCCTACCATGAAGCTCCTAGCCCAAATTATGTCACCTAACTTTAAGCCAAGCTACACTGCTGCTTGTTTGCTATCTTCCTGTCTCCTTCCCCTTCCACCAGTGACAGTCATACTAAAATACCAGGAGAAAAGAATCACTTATTGGAGAGGGTGCACTTGGTCATGAAGCAGCATCATCTCCTATTCTAGCAGACTTTTCTTTTGTGTTAGCCCTACAGGCCTTGTGCAGCATGGATATTTCTCATGGTAAGTCTTCCATTCGAGTACAATCCATTACACAAGACAAACTTCCCTGGAAAGATAGTGGACAGCCAGCCAAAATGATGAAGGCCCAAAAGACATTTCCGTTGACCATCGACAGAGCAGCTGAACTGCCAAGCCACTGTGAGGACCTCTGTTCCACTGCTGTGTAAAAAACCCTCCGGGCCATTCGCCCTCCTCAGAATGGAGGGCACTGAATAAGTATTTGTCAACTCTACAAAGGCAGGGAAGAAACAGTAACATGGACAAAGCAAGTGTGCTTAGCAGAACTCTCCTGTTGTACCCATATAAACCCCATTCAAGCCAACTGAGAAATAGGCGTCAATATAAACCGCACTTAAAATGAAGACTTGCATTAGCATGACAAAAGGATGTATGATTGTAGTAGAAGAAGGAATAGTTGAGAAGAATTAGGAAAGAAACTGCAACATTCAACAGTAATATAAAGGACAATGAAAAATAGTAGTTTGAACAAAAAGGGGAAGGAAAGTTTTTCTCCAGGAAGAAAGAGAAAATCAAACACCAAAATGTAATCTAGCTTACTGTGTGGGTTTTTTAATTATTTCCTATTTATAATGAAATACACTATAAAGACAGAGAAGAAAACTGCACTCATGAAACAAGCACAAAAACCATTCCTCCAATACAGTAATTCTAGCTTTTTAAGCTCTTGGCTCATTTTGATATGCTGACCGTACCACCTTTACCATACTAAAAACAAGAACATAAAGAGCAGCCCTCAACTACCAATATTCTAACCCAGACATCTTGACAGTTTTTTACCTTTACAGCTTTTCAGCTATTAAGTGCTTGAACTGTATCCATTAGAAAAAACAGACAGCACAGAGTATCTTTTATCAAAACACAGAAGACATTCGTAACCACATTTCACCAGCCATGTTTCAGGTAGGCTGTATGTTCTGAACTTGCGTTAAGAGTTTGTATTGGACATCAGTCACATTGCATAAAAGGAAGATTAAGCCTGTCGTGTGAGGTGTAACGAAATAATTACAGTGACATGAGCCTGATACCTCTAAAATTCCCTTAAATTGCTATGTGTGCTCATGTAAAAGAGGTACTACATTTTCAAGTCAGAGTGCAGGAGCCAGCATTCTCCAGCACTTGTCTAACTGACAACAGGTATCTTTTTAGTGGGTCTTTTTGGAGGGGAGTGTTGGGGTTTTTCTGTCTTTTAAGAACTGNTACTTGTCTAACTGACAACAGGTACCTTTTTAGGTTTTTCTGTCTTTTAAGAACTGAAACAACCACCCTTTTCCAACCCAACCTCACTGCAAATGACTGAAGAATGCCCCAACTTTCCAGTTTAGAAAGGTTCACAACATTCTCAACAGGATAACAGTGTTTGAAAACTTAAACTTGTAGAAAGAACCTCACATTCCATTTATTTTCATTTCCTCATCATCATTAGATCTAGTGTTCTGCATGTGTGTAGGAAGGGAAGGGAGCGAGGAAGTTAAATGTCTAGTGATACAAAAAGATGCAGTATCTTCCACAAAGACATGACACTTAGCAGAAAAGATATCTGCAATTATATAACCTTTTTTCGCTTTGTTGGTTTTTTGGGGGGGGTTTGGGTTGGCCTGTTTGTTTCAGTGGGAGTTTTTTTTGTGTTTCACTGGCATTGTTGCAGTAAGGAGAGATTTACAAAATTTAACTGTTCAAACATTTTTGCACTGCATCATCTAACAATGTGTCAAAGTTCAAAAAAACCTCATAGAACATATGGAATATCATTCAATCATTCTAAACTCTGCATCAGAGTTCTACAAACTCTGACCAAAAAGCAGAGCAACACCATTACAACATCACTATCTCGTCTGTCAGTCCTTCTGCTGCAACATGATCCTGCGGGAGCAGGACAGCCCAAAGCATCTGTGACTGTGGATAAGCGCATGCCAGAGCAGGTACATCTTGAAGCATCTGTGGCCATGGTTATGTCAGTGCCACAGCAGCAATCTGAAGGGATTGCAGCCCATGGATAAGTCCGCGCTGGAGAAGGTACACCTTGAAGCATCTGTGGCTGTGGGTAAGACCGTGCTGTAGCACGTATACCTTGAAGCATCGGTGGTTCTGCAGGAGGTCATCCTGGAACACATCAAAGTGTGTGGCCATGGATATGCCCACTACGGAGCAGGTACACCCCTGGAGAGACTGCAGCCATGAGTAAGGACATGCTGCAGCAGGGTCACTCGAGAAGGGACTGTAGCTGTGGGTAAGGCCACGCTGGAGCAGTTATATCTTTGAAGGCATTGTGACCCATGGATAAGGCCACATAGACTCTGGATAAGTCTATGCCACAGTAGATATACCCCTGGAGAGCCAGTGGCTCATAGATATGGCTCCACTTGGAGCACATACACCCTTTAAGGGACTGCAGCCTCTGGATAAGTCCAAGACAGAGCAGGGGCAAGGGGAGGAGTTCATTGAAATGTTAAACCCTGTGGCTTTGTCTAAAGGGACCCAGGTGGAGACTGTAACAGATACACCTTTAAATTGTTGTAACCCGTGATTTGAGTTCCATATTAGACGAATTACTGATGTAAGGGTTACACAGAAATAGGTATTAATATAGTAACTATATAGAAATAGAGACAATCAGCAGAATGCAATTATACACGGAAATGAGAATGTAGCCACGATAGTTAATCACGTAGCCATAGCCTAAAGAAAACAATTGATAGCTTTAAGAAAACAACTGATAGAAAAGGGAGTCTGTTTTTCCTTTCCTGACATGAGAAAGGAGGATCAAATGGCCTTACATTATCTCGAGGGAAGCCCATACATCCCTTTGGTCAGAGAAACCTAATGGTCAGCAAGGACACGAATTAACTCAAACTGATAAGAACACTGAAAGCTTGTACGATCATCACACTCCAGGAGGAGGATGCCCACGCTCCAAGGGTCCTTGCCCAAGATTCCTGAAGGGTATGTGTCAGCAATAAGGACTGATAAGCTAATTAGAATACGAAGCGAGGGGAGGCGGGTTTTAGGTAATGAATATGTATAGGTATTAACAGAATATTCATGGTTTCATTGTATAAACTTGGAATAGATCACTACTTTGGTTATGCACGTTTGTGGTGGAGCGATCCCCCGTGCATCTGCGTGCAATAAACATACCTACTTTATAACTTCTGAGTTATAGAGTCTATTTCCGTACGTCATTACTGTAGCAGGAACCACCAGAATCAATGGAGGACAAGCCTTACAAGCAGCAGTGCAAGTAGAGCAGAATTACAGAAAACATATATTTGAACAGTACAAAAGTTAAATCATTCTTCCTCATCCAGTCATGGTAATGGTACTCTGTAGTCTCTGGGATACAGCTTTAATCCATAAACAAGTTGAAGACACACTCTGTATTTACATCTTTGCACAAAACTTCTCAGAATCCCTTAAAACATGGCACAGATGGAAGATTGCTGGTGAAAATAAAAAAGTTGAAACATAAAACCAATAGATAAACAGCTATCTCTTTACAACTTCAGGTATACAAAGACAGCATTCACAGGCAGATGAAACGAAGTAATAGACAATAAAAAACAAAATCAATAAAAGAACAGGACCAGTAGACCATCTTTTTTTTTTTTTTTAAAAAAAAAAAAAGAGACACCTATGTGGAAAACCAGTACGAAAGCAGGCAAGTAACCACAGCTTTTATGCCGCCAGGAGTCAGGCACTCACAACAGCATTTCACATGGACATTACGATTCTGTGATATACTGCAGAACCTTTCTAATCCAGAACAGCAGATCACAAAACAGTAAGTTACAAAGAAAGCAGTGGCAAGTCATCTACGAGCTGAATCTTTTTATATCAATCTTTTATTCATTCTATAAGGCAAGGTATCCATAATTAAAAACATCACCGAACTTAAGGAATTATCACAGAAGTGATAATTAGCATCCAAAGAGATTTCTGCTACGAATAAAACTATTCAGCTGCACATTGATACAAACTATTCAAAAACTGTAGGAAGAAAATATTCTCTGAAAAGGTTCAGCCTAAACAGGGTCTGACAGTCCACGCAAGGAATAAATAAGTAAATAAATAACACTATCTTTGCTATGTAGCATCATAATTGCATCCCACGTATACCTCAAGTCTCCCCCCAGTAATTTTTTAAAAGCAAAATCACTTTCATAGACCTTTGTTGCTTCCTACAACAAATTTCAAAGACTAGATGGATGTGTGACATATAGCAAAAAGGGAAGAAACTGTCTTTCAGCACAAGATGTTAACTGCTGCAGCCTGCCAGCAGTATGTAGAGCCTTGAATTTGATTCCTCTCTGCAATTCATCAAGAACTGCCTTTGGAGATTGAACTATGCCATAAAGGACAGCCAATATAACTTACAAACATTAATTAAAATGTAATAGTTGTTTAAATAGATGACTTCTTTACTTACACTCTCTCCTTCCATTCTTCAGAACACAGCTTAATAAAATACCTCGTAAGAAACATGCATCATTAAAAGTTTGGCTGACAAGGACAGAAAGGACCCTGCCTCACAGTGACCTCCATATAGCAAATCCTGGGCATCTGAAAGACTTTCTGTCTCAGGATGAACCATGTGTAGATCTCCTCATACATTATAAGCATTTGAAAAAGTAACTTCAGGAGACAAAAAGTTCATTCCTTTGTTTTTGGATTAAAGCTGGGAGGAGATAGTGCTGAAAATCTTTTTCTTTTCCATTTGCATGCTAAAATTGTCAATGTCTGCAGATGGCGATAATGGATGACTAACTCCAAAAAAGGTTACTTATCACGGGAAGCAGTAAGTGGCAAAGAAATCTGGGGGAGAAGTAAAAGCAGCTCATTTTTCTCTTGTCTTCACTCCTCCAGTGAATAAACCTTAAAGGAACATCAGGCCTAATAATGGAGGCTACAGAAGACGAATCTGGAATCTTTTCACTTCTCCTTTTACTCCACATTTATTTCCACACTGTAAAGATAAAAAAAATCTTCATGACACTTTCCAGTCACCTCCAGAAATTCAGTTCATTGTCAACTCATGCTTGTGATCAGACAATAAATGCCCAGACAGAGCAGTGACTTTGTAAGTCTACCTCAAGTTCCACTAGGCAAGTCACTTGACCCATTCGGTGGAGCAGAGGGAGGAACTGAAATATGTGTCAAGAAAATCCTTTCCCTTCCCAAAAGAGAAGCAGCAAAAAAACTTAGTTTGAAGACCGTAATCTATTTGCGTACTCCATCAAAGAAGGGCATATATACAGAGTTAGTCCTACACTTATTTGTGTCCCATTGCATTGTTCATTTCAGTAAAAAAGAAAAAAGGCCAAGGTAAAATGCCTTTTTGTCAAAAAAAAAAAAAAAGGAAAACAAATCAAGGCATTATCTTCTCTGCACCTGAAACACTTTGTCCAAATTCATGGCATTTTTAATCATAAAATCTTAAATCACACAATCTATGAGCTTTTATGATCTGGGCATGACAACCGTACATAGTATGAATAACTGTTATAGATTAGAGCAAACATATTCCTGATAAACAATTTCAGGTGGCAGCATCTAAGATTAGGCCTAAAAAGCTGCATTAAAAATGACTACAACTAATGCAGTACTTTTATACCTACATATTTTGAAGATATTCATAAAATCGAATCTTCAAGTGCCAAGATTCACTTAATACCATGTGGATCAATACACACAGACTGCTTATGGTAATTTCTGTTAAATCTTCAAAGAATATGACATGCAAGAGGGTGAACTGAATAAAATTAGCTCCACTGGCTACCCAAAAGCCTTTTTATCTGGTCCAGTACCATTTATGCTACTTCAGATATAAGCCTATACAAATCTAGACTAGTTTTCTTGTGGACAATGGTCAAAATAAGAAGTTTGAATGAAGCATTTTCTGAATATAAACACAAGTCTTTTCTGAAATTGTTACAGAATGACCTGACCTTTGGAGGTATCTCCACATCATTCTAGCCAGTCAAGAAACAGAAGTACAAGATTAATATACTGGTATGCAAATAATCTACTTGCTCTGGTGCCACCAATCATAATGCTACTATTAACAAGGGTAAATGTTATTAAACATCACCTTTCAGTTAAGCTGCTCCTGCTCAGCAATTGTTAGATTGCAACTTTTGGTAAAATACGGTATTACCACAGTATTTCAAATAGACTAGATTTTATATTTCACTGCAAGAACAGACATAGATTGTAGAAATGAACTTCAGGATTTAAAAGTACAGATTCAAGGTAAAGTAATGCCAATTTATCAAATGCAAACACATTGGGAAAAGAGGGTTGGGAAGGAAGATGCATATATGGATTTTCCAGGAAAAAAAATACAAAAATATCAGGCATCTCTTTGCACTTTCTCTGAAAACACTGTAAGCATAGATCAAAGAACTTTCTTTTACACAGATTTTAACTAAACACTTGTGAACTACTTATCATCCTAAGGCAATGCAATATAAAAAGCATGACCTTAAAGTATAAATTGATTTAAGATGCAAGGCTACTTTGGAATCAGTCTTAGGAAACTGCTACAGGAAAAGGCAGTTTAGTTATTTATTTAATTCAACAAATTAAGTAAATCCATACAACTATTCCTAAAAAAGGTTAGTATTTATCTCCAAACCTGATGGATTTCACTCACAGAGTGTAATTTTTTACTATACCATTTCCACACCAATACAAAATTCAAGTTCAAAATAGAAATAATCTGATTTAGAAACAGGGGCATATGTATTTTCAGCAGTTTGTATGATTAGGTACTTAAACAAGCGCAAAAAAAATTCCCTTACCTCTTTACTATTTTGAATCTTCAAATCAAGATCAGAGTCCTTGTGTCTAGAACATAATTTATATTTTAGGAAAATAATATAAACAAAACAAACCCCAGTTATTATCACAATGGAACAGTATGAAATGAAATCACCTGAAACACAGGATTTAAGATAAGATCCTGGTCCTTTTCGACCTTAGCCCAAAAATACAACTTTAACTTCCAAATGTCTCCACGTCCAAATGATTTTTGGGAAAAGCCACTCTAATGAACAAAGCATGCCACTATGTTAAAAAAACATCTCATTCCTCAAATAAATTCTGCTGACTGCCACTGCTCAGTACAACAAATACATTTGTTATAATAAACATTTTCTATAGTACGTTAAAATAAATTTGGCAATGTTCTTCAACTAGGTAATCACTTGAGCCATGGCTTTCATTATGCCAATCTGTGTACTCAAACTAATAGTTCATATACAACAAATGTTTGAGACAACTATTCATAAATAAAGAATATATAATTTTGCCAACTGTATTTAACTTTCAGCTTGTTCTTTCAGGTGACAAACTAGAAAAAGCTGTATGGGACAAAACATTACCTGAAAAATAAGCAACATCACACTGCCAATGTTTATGTATTTTCATGAATAAATTACATTTATGGTTACAAATATTATATTAATGTTTGCATGAAGATTTCAGGAGAAGATAGCAGAGATGACCTGTTCCAGCATAACATCATGCATAACTCACACAAAATTTTTATTATATCCAGTAATATCAGAATGATTACATAATAATCGACTAAAGATAGTAACTTACACTGACAGTCTGGTCATGCAGAGTTAAAAGAAAGTTCTTAACTAAAACTGAAAAGCTTGACAAGATGGCCACTTGCAAGTCAGCAAATTACATGATACTCACTCTGCCAACCTGAAAAAAATAACTTTCCTCTCTTAATTAAGCAAATACTGCACAGCACATTCTCACCCACATACAACAGGCACAGAATGCTTCCTACCTTAAATCAAAATTAATATATGCTATTCACAAAGCAAAGATATCCTCAGTTTCCAACAGTACCGCCACCAAAACATGAGCCCTTGAAATTTAGACAAAGTTCTAAGTTATTGTCAGTCACAAAGTCAAAATACAAAATAAGTTATCTGTTAACTTCAACCTAAATATATGTCTATAGGGATAATAATAAGTTGCCTTTTTTCCACTTTGCAGAGACATGGAAAACAATGGTAAAGCTAGTTTAAGTAAGTTCTTCCACTACCTACAAAACTACAAAAAAGCTCGATTTCTTCACACTTGCATATTTCTTCCTTACAATCTTACCCCACGTTGTAGTGATGCCAACACTTTTATTATCTCCAGTTCACCACCCACCTCAACAACTTCCCCCACTAGCTCCATCAACTTATAATTGTGATTTGAAGAAGAGGCAGTCATCTTTTGGCACAAAGAACAAGTAACTTGAGCTCACCATACTTCCTCATTCCACTGACTTTTGAATGATCTGCACTGCCCTCTGCTTTTGAATAATATGTGCTCTGTTTGACAAAGGAATAAAAAACCCCTCAAGTTCCGACATATAGTATGACATTCCTAGTATACAGTACTGTTTCTGATTAAAAAAGAAAAAGAAAGGAAAAAAAGGAAAAATAATATAATTGATCACCTCACTGTTGCTTTCTTCCTTCCTACCATGCTGCCTCTGCAACATAATTGAAAGACTTCAGGTCTCTGCAGTGGCAAACTTCAAGCGAACTTTCAACAGCAAATAAGGCTTTCAATCTCAATAGTTGTTACTACATCAAGTAATTCATTTTCATAGTCTGTTGATTTAAATGTAGATGCACTTATTCAGTAAAAATAACTTGAGAAAACCTAATTCAGATAAGAGCAGTAAGTTTTTTATTGGCTCTTTAGAGGAACTATAGAACAAACCACTGTTTACAGTGCGTCTTCAGTAAGCAATGGAACTGTGTTACATATTGCAATAGCAAAGATTGCTTTTAATGCAGAATAACCCCATTCCCTCTTTCCTTTTATTGCATTTGTCTCTTACACATATTAGTGAAGCTTACAGTCTAATACAACACGCTTGCATTTTAAGAAGGGAGGTGCAAGAAATAACAAACTGTAAGTTTACTTCAATATAATGTTTCAAAATAAGTCTTGTGTAAGCTCAAAGATATGGACTACTTCTGCCTGGATTTTAACCTACTCCAGTCAAACTGCCCTGAGCACTGTTTTCTCTAAATTTGCTTTAAACATGACAGCATACCTAACCTAGCAAATCAGAGCTTCAACCATCGTTAGACAGCTTTACTAGCAATAACAAAAAGAGAACACAGTTTAAACTACTAAACTCTCAGGAATGACAACAGTCTTAAATGCACTGCATCTCCAAACACCATTACCAATACAAGCTTCCATTTAGCAACTTAACTTCCTCATATGTGGCAATTGGACAACAGTTCCAACACACACAAAAAAGAGATAAAATGTTTATTTATAGCATACCAGATCTCACCAGTAAGCTGGTATCATCTCTTAAGACAACAGTTGAAAAACAAAACACTATCAGCAAACATGCTTTTCAAAGCATCATGTCCACATCCACTTTGTAGGTCATATCTAGCTTAGAACTTCAATGGAAATGCTTCTACTTACAGAATTTCCCAGAGAGTTCAGGAATTTAATCTGGAATTATTTCAGTCCTGGTGATAATTACCTGACAAAACCTAAGAAGGCCACCTAGATCAAACAGTCATGTGGGAAAAAGCAAGTAGAAGCTATTAAAGCAAATGTAGAACAGTTCTTGGCAAGAAAGCTTACCTATATCTCAAATACAAAGCTTAGGATGACTTCCTCTAAAGCATGCAGATAGTCAGGAGAAGCAAGAGTAGGTTGGGCAGCTGCAGCAACTAGAAGCTGTGCTCTACAGTCTCTTAGTGGCAGAAGTCTTTCATAGCATGGTGATTAACTTCTGCCATTCTCAGCATTAGTATTAGGCTAGCATAGTAACATACTCTAAGTTGACTTTAATACAATATTTACGAGGGTTCAGTCTTGATTGTCTATGGTGACAACAGAGTAACAAGATCAAGCTGGCTAGATCAGCCCACATAAAAAAATTAAACGGATTTTCCTCAAAAAGTGGTTTACGCAATGCTTTAAAAATTTATTTCCAAGCTTTCTGTTGCAGTGCCCCTATACATCTCTTTGGAAAAGCTTCTATCCCTTTTCTAATGCATCCTCAGCATGATCTCACCATGTTCCTTCAGTTCTACACAGGTTCTGTATTCTCTTAAACACATCATAAAATATCTAGAAGTGCAACTTAAAGCTACTGGAAGGGTACAAGGTTTCTATTTCTAGTCACCTTGTCACCAATGAAAGCATTTTATGAATTGGAGAGCACATTTATGAGACACACAATAAGTATCACAGTTCAGATTCTCATCTGACCTGCCACTAAAAGAACAAACATAAAATTCAAAAGTATGCTACCCAACAATAATCAGTAATACTTTCTAAAAAGCACAATATTTAGTACTAAAACAATCAGTAACATCATATTTAGCATATGCCTGATTGTTCATGCTGTATAAAGGAAACCAATTTCCGACTTCCAGCAGAAGATACCTACATCAGATGCTCCTTAAGCATAAATTTCATCTCAAAATCTGTTTGGTTGGTTGGTTTTTTTTTAATTCAAACCTTTTCATTTACACACTTAGTTCTTCTGTGAAACTCTGGAAGACAATTATGTAGAATTATTTTGAAAAATACCAAACAAAATATTTCCAGAAGAACATTCCAGAGCATACACAGATAATACAACAGAATTTCTTGAATATGTTTCTCAGAGGCATGCATTTCATACAGAAGGCAGGAAATGGCTAAACTGATTTGACAAAAAGAGTGCATAGAGTGATAGTTTTTTAACACTTAAAAAACCCCTCAAATATGTGAAGTAACAAAAGAACATCCAAGTACGTCATAAATCACAATAATCGAACCTCCTTTGAACCTTATTAACTTCAGGACATGATAAACTTTCCACACATGACACTCCGAAATAATACCTGTTACTTTCACGCTAAAAAGGACCAACTTAAGAGACCACAGCACCACACTTCACTAAAGCTCAGTGGTTGAGAAAACAAACAGAATTTTGTAATATCATATATATATATATATGTATGTATATCTCCTTATACCTCAAAACCATTCAAACTACAAGCATTCTATTTTACCTATGAATACCACTTCATTTCCTATTTCACACAAGACTCAAAATCTCATATGCCACTTAGATACACAGCACTGAAGCCACATACCTGCACAGCTGAGGTTGTGCACGCTAGGGACATGTCCCCTCTATACTTTACTGTACATGGTACCTCCACCACTATCAACCGACACCGCACTCCTCAAAGCGATCCTTTCCTCCAAAGCTGTGGGGCTTTGGAGCCCTGCAAAGCCACCCCTGAAGGGGAAGAAGGATTCAGTGACAACTCGGGACAGCTCCATCTACCACGGCTCCTCACAGGCACCACCGCCTTGCCCGCAGCTGAGCTGCCCGAGGCCCCTCCACACAACAGCCAGCTCTGCTCGGGGGCAGGAAGGGGTGGAGTTGGGGGTGTCAGGGTTTCCTTTCCCACAGAAGACAAGAGCCACCTTTCCCTGGCCTAGGGAGGGGAGAGCTGTCCAGACAGACAGGAACAGACGCTCCCCTGGCCCACAGAAGACTCTGCTCCGGGAGGGGTGTTTGGTCTCCTATTAACGCACCCCCCCCACCCCCTCCCGAGAACACAGCGTGCTTGCTGATGCACGGAAAGTTCAAGCACAGCCTCCCCACCCCCGACACCCGGTGGGCAGAAGGCCCGCTCCTCCACAGACCTCTGTCCCCTTGGGGTGGAGAGGATGCCCGCCCCGCACCCTTCCCCGCTCCGACGCAAACCCGTGCAGGCAGGACCCCGGCATCCCTCCACCGCAAACACCACGGGGAGGGGGGGGGGGGAGGGGGGGGTGGCAGGCCCGCCCCGCCCCCAAGACCATCGCCTGGCCTCACACTGCCCACGGCCCCCACAGCGGGGCGGGGGAAGGCCGGGACCTCAGCCCCGCCACCGGCGGACCCCCACGCCACCCCACGGCCCCGCACTGACCTGACGGGGGAGGAGCGCGGTCGCTTCTCGGCGGTGGCGGGGGGTTTTCCTCCCCGCCACCGATCCTTCGCTCCCTGTCCTTATCCGGGCGCCACCACAGAGAGAAAGCAAAGGACGCGAGCGAGGTTACGCGCGACAGAGGGAAACAACAGCCCCTCTTCCCCTCCCCCGGCCAAAAAATTAAAAAAAAAAGGGGGGGAGGGGGAGGGGGGAACAAAATTAAAAGGCTCAGCCCAGAGTTTAAAACAAAGAGGCGGAAATAGCCGAGTGCGGCCCGATCGGAGCCGAGTGGTGGCGCCGCGCTCAGGGCGCATGCGCTTGGGGCGCTCACCAGGGCACGGCTCCGGCCGCCCCCTCCCACGAAGAGCTGGGGTGGTGCACACGAGCTGCGCCGCCCGCCCCTGCGCGCTTGTGCCTGGGGCGGGGAGGCACCGGCAGCTGGGGCACCNGGAACAGACGCTCGCATGGGCCACAGAAGACTGTGCTCCGGGAGGGGTGTTTGGTCTCCTATTAACGCACCCCCCCCACCCCCTCCCGAGAACACAGCGTGCTTGCTGATGCACGGAAAGTTCAAGCACAGCCTCCCCACCCCCGACACCCGGTGGGCAGAAGGCCCGCTCCTCCACAGACCTCTGTCCCCTTGGGGTGGAGAGGATGCCCGCCCCGCACCCTTCCCCGCTCCGACGCAAACCCGTGCAGGCAGGACCCCGGCATCCCTCCACCGCAAACACCACGGGGAGGGGGGGGGGGGGGGGGGG
>VZTO01001931.1:41474-51489 GCA_013400615.1 Syrrhaptes paradoxus
GGGGGGGGGGAGGGGGGGGTGGCAGGCCCGCCCCGCCCCCAAGACCATCGCCTGGCCTCACACTGCCCACGGCCCCCACAGCGGGGCGGGGGAAGGCCGGGACCTCAGCCCCGCCACCGGCGGACCCCCACGCCACCCCACGGCCCCGCACTGACCTGACGGGGGAGGAGCGCGGTCGCTTCTCGGCGGTGGCGGGGGGTTTTCCTCCCCGCCACCGATCCTTCGCTCCCTGTCCTTATCCGGGCGCCACCACAGAGAGAAAGCAAAGGACGCGAGCGAGGTTACGCGCGACAGAGGAAAAAAACAGCCCCTCTTCCCCTCCCCCGGCCAAAAAATTAAAAAAAAAAGGGGGGGAGGGGGAGGGGGGAACAAAATTAAAAGGCTCAGCCCAGAGTTTAAAACAAAGAGGCGGAAATAGCCGAGTGCGGCCCGATCGGAGCCGAGTGGTGGCGCCGCGCTCAGGGCGCATGCGCTTGGGGCGCTCACCAGGGCACGGCTCCGGCCGCCCCCTCCCACGAAGAGCTGGGGTGGTGCACACGAGCTGCGCCGCCCGCCCCTGCGCGCTTGTGCCTGGGGCGGGGAGGCACCGGCAGCTGGGGCACCCGCTGCGAGGGCACCGGCTGCGAGGTTCCCGGAGCCATCCGTCAGCAGCCGCCGGCAGTTCTGGGAGCGTAGCCCGGGGAGCAAAGGGAGGATGTCCGCGTCCCCGGGGTGCCCAGCCGCGAACAGTCAGTTGAACTTGTGAGCAGGGTGAGGTCAGTGAAGGTGATTTACTTTTCGGGCGGGTATGGCGCTTCATTGCTCCAAGCTGTCTTATGTCTCGGGTTTCTCCTCAAAAGCATATACGTGTCTTTTTAAGCAGCAAGCACGGAATCTTGAATAGGGTTTGGGAGTGCTGGTGGCAAGGCACAACCTGGTGACAAACTGCAGGTGACTCAAACACTGCAACTGATGAAATTATGAAAATTTTGGCTTCTTAAAAGAAAGGCGTGAGATCTTGTGTCGAGTATCATGCATAAAGCTTGGGAAGCCCATGCCAAATTCAAGTTCACAACAAGTAGCTGAATGCCAAGGTTGCAAAGACAAGTACGTAAAAATTCACCTGTCCAAATTCTAAGACACCAGAGCAAGCTTTATATTCACAATTATGCATATATTTTGAATGTAATGCTTTAAAATACCTGCAAATTTCCCTCTCTTTTTCCTCCCTACCAACCAAGAACAAGCCACAAGACAGTCTTCCATCTTGTCTAAGAATGCAACTGGAAATGGACTGTCTGACACGGCAGAGGCCTTAAAGATGTTTTCCTCCTTTTCCAACAAACTACTGAGCCTTTATTATTTACCGAGATGTGCTTGGTTCTAGGAGCCATGTTATCCAGAAGCTAAGCATGTGTTAACAGAAAATATGCCAACATTATAGATTTGCTCTGTTTAGCTGCAAGGTTGTGTGGTTAAATGGATGCATCTTGTTTGTCAGAAATTTAAATTCTGTTTTCAGTTTAACCACAAACTACTTTGCATGGGCCTTTGTTTACACAGACATATTCTAGAAAGTAATGGGACCTCCTGCCTGACTTTTGGAATTGGGGTTCAACTAGCCAGAAGCAAAAGTAATAAGACTGTGTGCGAAAATAGAAACTGGATACCTGCTTCTTTTGTTGTTCCTAGTGTTTCCAGTGCCAAACACTGCAGATTGGGAAAACCATTAAGGCCAGAGACTATGGGGTTTGGTTTTCTCTTGCTGTAGGTATTTTTTAGAAGAAGGTATCTGAAGCAAGATGACATGGGCTTATTCAAACAATTAATCTACTTTAATATATCCCTTGTGACAAGATTGTTGTGACCCTCAGAAAGCTGAGGCAATGGTTTGCTCTCTTTTGAACCTCATTACCTTAACATCAGTTCAATTGCATTTGGCAATGCCATTAAAGAGTGTGTTAGCCTGTAAGTGGTGGCTCTGAGACATAAGCTTAGCCAGTGACTAGAGTTAAGATCATAACTGAGTAGATATGAGTGTCTTGTCTGAACTGCAGCACTTGGTGTAAGGAGATGAGTGAAACTTTTTGTTAGAATTGCATTCAGTGAGCTGAGATTAAACTACAGAATTTCAGAGGATGACTGAGAGAATTAGAAATAGAATTTAAATTATACTTTCTGTTAGCTTTACATGCATTAGTTTTCAGACAAAAGATAATGTAAACACAGGTAAACTGAAGCTCTAGCTTCTGGAAGCATTTATTTCCTAGCTAAAACAAAAAAGAAGAGAATCTGCCTGAGACCTGTTGACAGGAAAAAAACCCCAAACATTTCAGGTAAAAGAAATTTATTGTTTTATTTGGAACTTATAACAGTGAAAAGATATTGGTCACCATGAGCACATTAATGGTAATGGTATAAACAGGGAAATGGATATTTTCATTAATAGTAGTAAAGCACAAAGCAGGTGAATATATGACAAAATGGTTCTACTTTAAGACTGACCAAGATATAGTATTTACAAAGTTGAGAACTAGTATTCCAGTAGTTGCTCAGTTCCTTTCCAGAGCAATAGAGTTGTATCAATCCTGTAGGACTGTGGACTAGACTGGTTGCACCTGAGAGTCCTGAGAGAGCCTGCTGATACCATTGCAAGGCTACTCCCTCTCTATTACCTTTGCGAGATCATGGTGACCAGGAGAGTCCTCCAGCACTGAAGAATGGTAAATATTTGACCCATCTTTGAAAACAGTAAGAATTATAATACAGGGAAATACAGCCTCACTTTGGTCCCAAAGAGAATAATGGAGCAAGTCCACTTATTCAATTTCTGCACATGTGAAGGAGAAGAACGTGCCTTACCAAAGGTAAATCAGGGTCTCTTCTATGACTGGTTTTATGGATGTAAGGAATGTGGTGGATGTTGTGTACTTAGACTTCAGCGAGGCTTTTGATACCCTCTCCCATGATATTCCTGCCCCACGTTAGGACATTATATCCTGTATAGGTGAACTACAGAATCGGTGAAATATTGGCTGTATTGTTGTTCTGGAAGAGTACTGGTTAATGGGTCATATTCTGTCTGAAGGCTGGTGGCACCATGAAGTTATTCAGCAGTTTTCTGCGGGACCTCTTTAATATCTTTGTCAATGACTTGGAGGCGCAAAAATACGTCTGTGGACAACACCAAACTGGGAGTTCAATCTATAGGCCTGAGGACAGGACATTAGGTGGGACCTAAACAGGCTGTAGGAGTAAAAGTCAACAAATATAAAGTCCTGCACTTGGAACAGACTTAAATTCCTGCAGCAGTACAGGCTGGGGTGTGACCAATTAGCTGAAAAGCAGGTCTGTTGAAAATTATTTGTGATTTGTTGGGGACAACAGGCTAAACAAGAGCCACCAGTGTGCCCTGGCACTGATGAAAATTTACAGCATCTTGGGATGTATTAACAGGCCAGTACATTGAGGGACGTGGTTGTTGTTCTTTACATGCTACAAGTCTGGCATAACGCATCCAGTTTTGGGTGCACCAGCATGAAAAAGATGCTGATCAAGTCCAGCAGAAGCCACCAGGACGGGTCTGGAGAACATGTCCTCCAAGGAGAAGCTGAAGGAACTGTAATAGTTTAGCCTGCAGAAGAGATGGCTTCAAGGGAAACTAATAGCAGCCTTCAACACTTACAAGGGTCTCGCATACAAAAAGTGGAGCCAGACTCTTTACTGAGGTACACAGCAGGAGAATGAAAGGCAGTCGTTGTAACGTGAGTCAGGGGAGATTCTAATGGGACAGAAAGGTAAAAAGAAAGAACACTGTGCGGATAGCTAAACTTTGGAAGATGTTTCCCAGAGAGTCTGTGCATTGTGCATCTTTCTTTGGAGGTTTTCAAGACCAGGCTGGACAAACCCTTGCTTTAAGGAAGAGGTTGTACCAGAGACCTCAGGATGTCCCTTCCCATCTGTGGCGGGTTGGCCCTTGGCTGGGGGCCAAACCACACACACCCGCCCACACAGTCCCTGCCCCCACCCAATGATAGGGGAGAGAATTAAAGAGGTAAATGGCAAAGAGGACTCGTGGGTTGAGATAAAGATAATTTAATAACTAAACTACAATAATATTGGAATAATACTATATACAAATATACAATATGATACACAGTGATACTGCCCCTCCCCACCTGATGACCAAAAACCCAGCCCACTCCCGGCCAATGACCCCGGAGGAGGGAGGGAATGGGTGATACACAATGATACTGCCCCCCCCCAGCTGTTCATTAGCTGTTGCCAGCAGAAACCCAACGATACTGCCCCCCCCAGCTGTTCATTAGAACCCCAGAAACCGCACTCACAATTTCCCCAAAAGGGGGGGGAAAGAGTAAGGGGGGGGGGGGTGCGCCGCTCCCGGAGGCACTCACGGAACGGAGATAACAGCCCAAGCGTCCCAGGCCGAGAGCTGACCGAATCAGGGAAAAAAAAACCAGCTAATGATCTCCCTGGAGAGGGAGGATCCCGGAGGCACTCACGGAACGGAGATCGGAGATAACAAGCGTCCCGGGCCGAGAGCTAATGGCGTCCGTTGGGGGGGGAAGAAAAACAAGGCCTTGGGAGAGCGAATGCAGGGAGCCCAAGGGAAGTGAAAAAGCCAGCTCTCCCGGAAGGGTCCTCACCTATATACTGGGTATGACGTGCATGGGATGGAATAATTGGTCAGTCTGCTTCTCAATCTTGACCTAAAAGCAAATCCCAAGCTAGAAGCCGGACTGTCTCTTTCCCCCCTCCCTCTGTCTATGGAGAGAAGAGAGACCGAATGTATTTTGTCCTTGAGAGTATCCTAGCAATAACTATAAATGTTCTCTTCGTATCAGCTTTCTCCTGAGCAGGAATCCAAAACATAGCTTCTTGCTAGCTATTTATGAAGAGAAGGGAGAAAAGGAAAAAAAAATTAGCTCCCCTCTGCTTAACCCACGGCGCCATCTAAATGTTTCTGTAATTCTGTGATTAATTAACAAGCAGATAAATTAAAATTGTCCAGGAAAACTTAGATTAACAGAAGAAAGGGTATCTAAAATGGCCTCCAACAGGTCCATGTTCTTATGTTGGAGGTCCCAGAGCTGAACACAGTACTTGTTCCAGTGTCTCAACACCCTCACAGTAAAAAATTTCTTCCTAGTATCTCATCTAAATTTATCCTCTCTCAGCTTAAGAATGTTACCCCTCATCCCATTGCTATACTCCCTGATAAAGAGCCTCTCCCCATCCCTCCTGTAGGCCTCCTTTAAGTACTGTAAGGCTGCTATAAGCTGTCCTCGGAGCCTTCTCTTTTCCAGGCTGAACAACTGCAACTCTCTCAGCGTGTCCTCACTGGGGAGGTGCTCAAAGCCCTCTGACCATCTTCATGGCTCCCCTCTGGACTCGCTCCAACAGGTCTATGTCTTTCTTATGTTGGGGGCCCCAGAGATGGATGTACTCTAGGTAGGGTCTCACAAGACCAGAGTAGAGGGGAAGAATCACCTCCCTCTACCTGCTGGTCATGATTCTTTTGATGCTGCCCAGGACACAGTTGGCTTCCTGGGCTGCAAGTGCACATTGCTGGCTCATGTTGAGCTTCTCATCAACCAACACTCCCAGGTCCTTCTCCTCAGGGTTGTTCTTAATCCATTCTCCTCACAGCCTGTATTTGTGCTTAAGAGTGTCCAACCCTGGTGCAGGACCTTGCACTTGGCCTTGCTGAGCTTCATGAGTTTCATAACGGGCCCACCAGAAGCCTTTTAACAATAAGAAGATGGTGCACAGCATTTTATGATAGTATTAC
This sequence comes from Syrrhaptes paradoxus, assembly GCA_013400615.1. NCBI lineage: Eukaryota > Metazoa > Chordata > Aves > Pterocliformes > Pteroclidae > Syrrhaptes > Syrrhaptes paradoxus. Next base: position 47,266 of record VZTO01001931.1, read on the forward strand.
AGAATGGATGAGGTTGGAAGGGATCTTTCAAGATCACCCAGGACAGCCTCCCTGCTTAGAGGAGGGTCTTGGTAGAGCAAGATGTCTTGATTCCTATATTTATTACAAGAACAAACACTGCCATTTTTACATTGTAGGTTCAGCATGAACATTCTAATGACTGAACAATAACTGCATTCTTGTTCAGGTACCACTGGGAACCAGTCTTCTGAATGCTGCTTTTATCACAAAAGACTACTTCAGAGATGTAGTCTGTTAATCCTCTCATTTAAAAATGAAGACCTAGAGGTCCTTTACAGGGGGAGGTAAGATGTAACATCCTCTGTGGACACAGCTGCATAGGTGACATGCCAGTCAACTGGAGAAACTGACTAGAGAACATCTGTGAAACAGCTGAAGCAGATTGGTATGTTTCTTGTAGCCAGTGCATGCCATGTCATGCAGGTCCAGGTGGGTCAGTATGAACACTAAGTGTTTGTTTGCCAAGTGGCCTTTCTGATGCTACCATTAAGTCCCTTTCATGTACTTTGCCAGCAATGCTAAGGTCGGAAGCTCAGTTCTTCCCCCCTTCACCAGCCATTTGCTAGGAGGATGAGGTAGAACCATGAAAGGTCATTTGATCTACCAAGGGATATGATCAGTGGTATCTGTACTGTGTAAGCTTCTGGCAGGTGCGTTGTGAAGACATAGCGTCCGTTCTCTGAGGCTTTCAAATAGGTTTGAAAACCTAGCCTTTGCTTGTTGGTCTGATTGTTGGAAAGTATTTCCCAGTTTCTAACCTTGCCCTTCCTGCTATGATTTTAGTAGACAAAGCAGTTCAAGGCCTTTGTGTTTGCAAGTACTTGTGACATATCTGACATAACCTCCAGTCGGTCTTCTCTTGATTAATTAACCACTTTGTCCCTCATTTTGCATCCTAGGTTTTGGGCTTGCAGACTTTTGTGTTTCTTTGCCACAACTTTTCCAGTTGTCTTCTCCAATAGACCTTTCTTCCTCTTCCAAAGATGAGCCATTTGTTTCCAAGACAGACAGACACCTCTGCTTCCCCCAGGAAAGTGCCTTTAACAAGATCTCCTTTCACCACCTAGTAACTCTGTAACTCTTATGCAACCTCCTTAATCTGTAGAGCAGTAAGATACTTCTATTTCTTTCAATAATGTTTAATCTTATGTTTTGGGGAGTTGCTATCTTTCTCCCTGTTGTCGCTGCTATGGAATTGACAAGGTGTGCTGTCTCAGCCACAGTTTCATCCATATTCTGATCAGCACTATTTTTTTATGATTGAAGGATACAATAAAATCCAGAGAGATTTAAACCCAACAGTTATGTAATTATACCTTCAGTTATTCCAACCCACCTGAGCTCTTCAGTCCTTATTGTTACTTGGCTTTCAGATTCCTCCGTTTCCCATGGCAAAAAAACATCCCTGGTTTTCTCTCTAGTGTCTAACTCAAATAAATCAGGTTCATTAAGCCCTCTAGCCAAATCCACTCAACTGTAGAAGACAAACTGATTCAGCAATCATTTGGAAATTATTAAACATGCTTTTTTAGCAAATATCAGCCACTTAATATAGCTCTAGGCTTATAAATATTCCCACTGGTAAGTGAAATCTTAAGGCTACTGGCAGAGAATGTCAGCAACTGTTAACTAGCAATTAGAAACTTTCTGTTATGTATTCTTCCTTACCAGAAGACTTCTTAGTGTTTCAAAGATGAGTATTAGATAGAAAAGTAGAAATAAGGATTTAGTGACTCAGGAAATAAGTTTCTGTTTGTAAGCACTAACTACTTACGTAAACCCAGCTTAAATCCCTTCAAGGGTTTGTTTGTTGAATACAAAAAGCCTTAGCCTTATCCTTACTGTTAATTGATGACATTCATACTGAAGGCAGGGGGCAGCAGGGAGAAGCAAAACAAAACCCCAGACTCGGTTCCTAGGAGTTTTGCATCTGGGATGTCCCATTCTCAGAAATTGGAGCTTGCTCCAGTAAGAGACAAGCTGTCAGTAACATACTGCATTGTGCAAGTCAATGTGTTGTCCCTTTAACTGTCCACTGTAGTTACTGCATTAAAGCTGAGGAGGAAGTTACCTTCCTGACTGGTGCAGTTCATTATGACTGACCATCACTTATCATTTGTCTGCTAACATGCCAGACTACATATATACAGGACATTGATGAGATTTTTGATTGCTGACAAATGTAGAAACCACTAACATCACCACTTAAATTCCAGCAATTCTGTTTCAGATACACTGCCAGACAACCTATACAAAATCAAAAACAGAGATGGAAAATCAGAAGTAAATACTGGGAAGAGAAGCAGGCTACAGGACCAAGTGAACTGACTTTTGGAAAAGGGGTCAAAAAATTTATTCTGGAATTACTAGCATGGGCTGCTACTAAATTGCAGAGGTAAGGGTTTTTTTTAAGCAGTTAGGTCCCAGGCTGTTAGAATGTAGTAAGTGATGTCCTTTTCCCTGGGGATTTTTTCTTTTAATCTGAGTTGCAGTTTTGATATGAAACTGAGGTGGAAAGCACAATGATACCACAATGAAACTTGGCAGAATGCTACCTATTAATTGTGATGAGCTAAGGCACACTTTGCACAGATACAGCCAAGACTGTGCTTGGCTTGTATCTCTTCAGGTTCCTGACTTCTTTTCCAACAGGTTGCTGTAACACCAGTGCATAAACCTGACAGGCTTAGAAACCACGTTAACCAAGTGGATGCAACTGTATGTATCCACCATACTCATATTTATCTGCTTCTGTGTTGTCCCATACACACCTTCAACCCTCCACATGCTTTGCAAGTAACAATACTGTTTATAGAACAGTGTGTAATTCATTGTCCACCTGCTACTCCAAGTAGTTTTCTGTATATGATCAGTTCTGGCTCTGGTTCCTCCAAACCAGGAGAAAGTACCCACACTGACTTGGCTATTGGCCATCCACTGCTGACCAAAAACAACATATGATGGAGCCTGGCTGATTTCCAGTATTAGCATTTTTTACTTCTGAGGTAAAATCTGTCTTTCAGCAGGCAGATTTTATTTGTTAAGATTATCCAGAGAAAGAAGGAGGTTAATTTGTCTTCCAACTCAAGCGTATCACCTTCATATATATTTAAGATTTTTATTTTTTTCCACCACATACATATTGTGATAGACATATATTCCTCTACACAAACTGGGCAATGTACACTACATACTTATACAGTCAGGTACAGTTACCATTCACTTCTTGTTCACATTTCTATGGATCCTGACTGAATTTTCAGGTGTCGGTTCTTAAAAGAGTTGCATTACCTAAGAAGGGTATGAATTAAAAGATAAGAGGCATATTCCGATACCTAGTTCTCCCCTTTAAAACACTTGTTTCACAGAATGGAATACAGGAATCCTGATCAGGTTTCCCTTGAGAGAGCAGGTGGAATGCAGTCATGCAGGGTCTCACCAGGGTGATGTAGACAAAAGGACACATCAGATAGCACTCTTGAGCTGGAATGAACAGTTACAAATGAAGGAGAAGTCAGAACATTAGCTGTAATGTCATCCAGGAATCTCCTGAGTGACTCAACATGTATCTTTTTTTGGTCAACAAAGTTACTTCAATTACATGGAACAACAAGGGAGGGAGAAAGGGAGGGAGCACAGGTCCACACAAGTGACTAGTACAGGAGTGTTGGTCCTGTTTGCATTGTGGGCTGGGCCTCCCCTCAGGATCTCAGAAGAACCTCTGAAACTGTCTGTAGAGCAAATGAGTGTCTTGGCTCCATGCAGTAAAGGAAGTGAGTACCAACCAAATGCCTCCATTAGTGAGAAGAGCCCATAGTCCTGAAAGTGGAATTGATGCGGTGGGGTCAACGGCAGCATCTTATGGAATCCGGGAAAGGGACACTCAATGGACTACAACTACAGGTAAGTGTTTTATCTTGGGAGTGGAGATGGGCCTGTCCTGTTTAACATCTTTATCAATGACCTGGATGAGGGGATTGAGTGCTTCCTCAGTAAGTTTGCTGATGATACCAAACTGAGCGGGTGCGTTGATCTCCTTGAGGGTAGGAAGGCTTTGCAGAGGGATCTGGACAGGCTGGACTGATGGGCTGAGGCCAATTGTATGAGGTTCAATAAAGCCAAGTGCCAGGTCCTGCACTTTGGTCACAACAACCCCCTGCAACGCTACAGGCTCGGGGGAGAGTGGCTGGAAAGCTGCCCAGC
>VZTO01001931.1:51521-65879 GCA_013400615.1 Syrrhaptes paradoxus
AACTGGGGTTGTTTAGTCTAGAGAGGAGGGTGAGAGGAGACCTTGTCACTCTCTACAACTACCTAAAAGGAGGTTGTAGTGAGGTGGGTGCTGGCCTCTTCTTTAAAGCGACTAGTGATAGGACAAGAGGAAGCATCCTCAAGTTGCACCAGGAGAGGTTTAGACTAGATATTAGAAAAAATTTCTTCACTGAAAGAGTGATCAGGCATTGGAACAGGCTGCCCAGGGAAGTGGTGGAGTCACCATCCCTGGAGGTGTTCAAGAAACATGTAGGTGTGGTGCTTAGGGACATGGTTTAGTGAGTTAGGTGGTGTTGGGTTGACAGTTGGATTTGAGGTGATGACCTGTAAGTCAGCAATAGAATTTTTCTGCATTGGTCTTACTGGTCAAGAATCATACGTGAAGAAAGAAATGAGAGAAAATCCATGAGGATAAAAAGGTGTAGAAAATGTGACCGAAGAGAAAAGACTGTTGGAGCATGGGATTAGTCTAAATGCATTTGAGGGAGGCACATCAAAGTTAGCTGAACATTTTGAGGTATTTGGGGGATATTTTTCCCGCACCCAACAGTGAAGACGCAGGGAAGGTGTATGGTCTCTATCCTAGGAGGCTAAACAAGCATTTGCCAGTCTGACAACAAACATTATTGTAAATCAGTTGATCTTACTTTGAGGTGGGGGGGCTATTTTTTACTTCTGGGAATCTAGCTTCCAGTGCATCCTCCAGGCAACCGTACTGTTTCAAAAGGACCTTCAGGAATTCACTTTAAGTGAATTTTTTGTAAGCACCTGTTGCTTCTTATGTAGATTTCTAAGACAGGAATGGTTTAGCAGTCATATGGAACTGTATTTTGTAGGGTGACAGTAGCCCTCAGTTCTGGGATGAAAGTACTTTCAGTGAACAATTCAAACCTGTTAGCCCACAGAGATCATCCTGGACAGTTCCCAGTCAAGTTTTCCATCTCTTCTTGTATATACAGCAGTTATGTTTGATTCTTGCATACCGATTTGCTTTTGCAAGCATCTAATTTTATCTTCACATTTACTGTGATCAGGTTGCACTGGAATTTCTCTTGCTCTAGGGTGAATCAGTACACTGTTGAGGGATTAATGTGTTCAGTGCCCCTCTACTTTTCTTTCATGTCTTTTGTTTCTCCCTTTCTGAACTACCTAGATTATGTAATTTCAGTTATATCTTTTCACTACATTTTTGATCTGCTAGGTGGTTCTCCATTTCTGAAGACAAACTTGCTTCAGGTTTCTTAAAACACAACTTTACAATCACAACAACCAATTTTCTTTTGTTACATTGGCTCAATCAGCACAAACCATTTTTGCTGCTTGCTATAATAGTGTCAATAATACAGGAGCTTTATCCCCAAGTTTCAATTAATATTCTCTACAATAACTAGAGATCTATGTCACCTATTGCCTTGTGGGCTGAAGTGGCACATCCTTCCTTCCATGGGAAGCCCATGCTGTGATCTCCAGAATGGATGGGGATTCCTGTGACCTTAGAGAGCCTCCTTTTTAGGCTTTTCCAGAGCCTCCTTGGACTTTCCCCTCTAAGCTTTCAATTTGGTTCCCCTATAGCATTTTGTACAATGGTATTACAATAAATTTATAAATTGTCTCGGAAGTATCTGGACAATGTCCAGTGTACCATTGGAAAGCATTCTCCCTGGTAAGCATATTCACCTGGTAACTCATCCATATGGAGTTGAACATGTAGTCAGGAAAGACCACCACAATATTTCTAAATTTAGGATCAGCTTTCTTGTGGGAAGAAAGATATGGGGATATCCTGATGATATGCTAAAGCTTGTCAGATCAGTGTCAATAGCAGAGAAGTTTCTGCTGATGTATTAGAAGGCATCTTTCAAGATGCTGCTGCAGCCTTTGAGGTGAAGAGTACTGTTGATCTAGGAACTGGGAGAGACAGAGCACAAAGAAAGCTCAAGAATACTCATTTACTACCATCAAGACTTCAGGAATTCATATGTTCAATTTGTAATTGTACCTGTGAGACTGGTGTGTTCCTACTGCACCAGGCACAAAAACCAACCATCTCACTCTGAAGAAATACTCATAGTCCATTATGAAAAGAGCCATGTTATGATAAGCTGCATCAGATGGCTGGACTTGAGTGTGTCAAGAATAGGCTACACCTGCAAGCATGGGGAACCATGTCCTGAAATGGAGCAGCTCTAGCTGGAATGGGTTGTGACTTCCCATTATGACTGTGTCCAAAGGGTACAGGGATCCCTCATGAAACCTCTCATGCTAACTGACAGAGAGGATACAGTCTGAGCCATCCCATGCAATAGCCTTTTTCAAAGCAGGAACTACTTACGCCAGCACTTAATTATCACGAAGCTCCCCAGGACCATGTGAGACACTCAGCTTTAGGCAGAAGTTCTCAGGACTGGAAAGGGTTCAGCTGTTTATATGTGAAGGGGAAACAGGATGTCTTAAACCAGTTTCATAGCGACCTGGACTTATGAAGAGCTGTACCCACCCCTAGGAAGCACTTTTTTGTAATTTAACATCCAGTTAACTGATGTCACCCAGTGAAAAATAGTTCCACCTTCTCCCAGTGAAAGCAAGGCATTTTGGTTTATTGCAAGTCAATTTCTTTCTGGTAGTTCTTTGTGATCCTGTCTCACAGGGGAAGCAAAATGCCCTGGTTTTATAGTGTTTACTTGGACTAGTTCATACTTACTACTTTACGCGGGAAGGAGGAAGAGATGTAGCCTGGAGACAGAAATGTTTAATGGTGAATATACATCCCCAGAGTAGCAATTTCTTTGGGATAGGATATTGATGTCTTGAAGTCAATACTTTCATAAGATAATTGTCCAAAGGCAGTCTTAGACATCTCAAGTCAAGACAAATCTCTTGTAGATACTAACATTGGAAGTGTTTGGACTGGAGTGCTCTTTATTACCACAGACCCTAGTCATAAATCTTTACCTGGTTCCTCTACTTCCCCATCATTTGCTGTGTAGTATTTCTTCTTTTTCTTTAAAAAAATAATCTGAAAGCACAGCGACAAGTGAGAGGTAATTAAGGACAGCAACAAGTGAGAGGTAATTAAGGACAAGGTCCGGTCATACCATGAAGATACTTGCAACATAAGGTCCTGCAGAATTTGAGCCTTCCCTGAACCCTTGTGGGCTCCAGAGACTTGGCAGGGTGCAGCAACTTCAAGCCAAGTGCTTGCTCTCTTCCCCCTAGCCCCCACCCAGTGAGACAGGGGAAAGAATTGGAAAAAAAAAAACCCAAAAACCAAAAGGTGGAACCTTGTGAGTTAATGACAGAATTAATAATACAATACAAGAAAAAGAGAAGATAACAACAACAATACTATCAGTAGGAATACACAATGGAATGCCTCACCAGATGAAGCTAGCCCGCTACTGAGCCACCTAAAACTCCCCACCCTCTCCCAGCTAGTTTCCCCCTACATCCTGGGCGTGACATCAGCGTGGTATTGAATATTACCTTGGCTATGCCCACCACCTAGCTTCTGTGAAAATTAACCCTATCTCAGCTGAACACACGACAGCAGGGAAAGTAGGAGAAATCTGTGCCGGTTTTTTGCAGAGGACACAGCTATCATGCTTGGGAGCTTGCGTTCGAGGTTCTCTGGCTGCGGAGTCAAGTAGAGCCCTGCTGCCATGTACCAAACAGGGAAAAGACAGTTTCTGTCGAGGAAAGAAATAGTAGGTCAGCAACTGAGACACACCCAAATTGAAATCTCAGTGTTTTCCACAGATCTCCTCTATCCTTCTAGCTCTACTACTTCTTTTGTGCCTTCAACTTTCAGGAGGAGGAAGAAGAGTGACTGATCTTCCACTCAGCCTGTCTCAAGAGACCACATCGGTCTCATCACAGGTTCCAAGCTTTTCTGAGGTGCTCCTAAGCCAGCATGAGAGTCTGCAGTCTGTTGGGATAGAATACTACTCTGAAATGGTTTGCATACCACTACCAGGACATACAACATAATTTGTGAACTCCTGAACTACAGAATAGAGTGAGATAAGGGATTCTGGATTCCTAATGTCTAACAGTTAAATGGACAAATATGTTGCCTCTGCCTTGAACCCTACTAGTCAAATCAGTGTCACACTCTAGCGTGCCATTTTTTGTCCTAAGCAACGTTCTGAAAGTACTTCAATTTTTAGGACTTGACAAGATTTAAAAAGTCAGACCATCCTTGGAATTTTGCAGGGTTGATGGGCAGGTAAGCAGGAGTTGGGATTCCAGTGATGCCTTAAAAACATTGCAATGAATAACTGCCCCATCTAAGAGGAAGAATGGTTGCCTAGAGCATCAGAAATTTTTTTTTTCTGAGTTCTGGCAAGAGGTAGCAATCACATCAGCTTAACATTTCACAGACAAGAACTTTCTTGTTGGCTCCCAATTTTCTCATAAGTCAGAACATGCTTAATTCTATGAAGCATGAGGGGAAAAGAGAAAACAGCTGACTACCAAAATGGGATTACTATATATTGAACATCCGAGCTACCACTTAATCCACCAAGAAAACTAAGCAAAAACGAAAGATGAAAGAAGAATAAAAGTTGCTTTTGAAAGCATTAAATACAGTTTAGTCTGATTTTCAAGCTCCTTTTTTTTTTTTTGCCTCCTTTTTATAGCTGCCCAAGTCTTTATTTAACAGTATTACTTCAGACACTTAAATACATACCAAAAATTAACAGTTCTGTCTGTATGTAGGGGACAGGGGTGCCTCAAGGTTATGCACAACGATACAAAAGTTTTTAAAAATTGTTGTTCTCCTAAGAAAGGGTTTTAATTGTACTAAACCTTGATAACTACTCACAACCTATGGGAACAGTACAAATTGCCCACTTTCTGAACAGCTTCCTAGTTTAAGCCAGTACATTTAACTGGAGACCAGAAGCAAATGGGCATGTCAATTGGCCATCCCTGGTAACAGGGAAATCACCTCTGGTGCAGAAGCAGGGTCAACAGCTGGAAGGCAGCAGTGGCTGCCATTTAATCTGCATATATCCACAGACAGACTTCTCCCATTGCAGAATCTTGCCTTAGGCAGAACCGTCTATGCTGTCTGCTTGCTCATGTCAGCCCTGCAGGGAGATACATTACTCAAGGCAACAAAAGTAATTGTGGCGTTTACATTTAAGTTATTTAGTTGCACATCTTCTGTCTGCAGCACTGGAAAAATAAGGTCCCACACCAAAGTCATGGACAGGTTTCCTACAGCCCACTTCCTGAACTCAAACAGACAATGTTATAAACCAGGCCAAGGACCTTGTTAAGTAATTCACACCTCAAACCAATGCCACACTTACTCTTCCTCAAGAAGCTTATTTCAAAACATTTCTCTTTCCCTTTCTTCCTGGCTCTTCTCTATTTTCCTCATGCCTCGCTTCTGCTTTGGAGGAGGTTTGCACACCATTCTATGTTTTCATCCGGACATGTATGATGACTTGAAACCAAGTTTGCAAATTTTCATTGCAGCCACAGCTTTGGTAAGTTCTGCTTGCCACTGCACCAACATGTATTATATCCAAAAGTTCCTCATGGATGCTTCAGCCTCAAAAGCAGTTGTGCAGAGTTAGAACTTGCTGGTCTTTTTGAATGGGAGCACGATTGTCAGTGGACATGTTCGGTCACAGGTCAAATGCTAGATAAGTTATCTGCTTCAACATAAAATACTTTTGAAATGTTGGCCAGAATACAAGGTTTTTAGCCTCATTTTCCTTTAAGGACAGCTCTGTTTCAATGAATACATTTCCGGTTGGAAGGCCAGGTCTGCTTTTGTAAGTTTACATGCTCCAAGACACCAGATCAGGCTTCGTAGTTCTGCAAACAGAAAAGAGTTTGAGGAGAAAAGGATTATATTTGCAGGCTGTAGGTGGGCTTCCCTCAGTTTCCTAGGGTCCTTAGGACAAGGAGACTAATTTGTAAGGCCTCAGCCCTGAATGAGATTTTAGATAATGTAGGAGAACAAAAGAAAAATACTTCTACAAAGGGTACAGAGCCCTAGGGCTGATCAGCAAGAGGTATACCTGCTAATGTGTGTCCCCCCAAACCTTCAAGAAATTTATCAAGAACCATCCACTGCATAACATGGGCAACCTGGACAAGTTGCCACAACCCCAAGACTTACTGACATTTTATTACCGGTTATAGAGACAAGCAACAGTGTTTCCATTTACAGCTGTGAGGACTTCTCTGAGAAAAAAAATCAACTCAGTAAGACCACAAAGGTACAGACCTACATAGAAGACATGGGGGAAGGTCGAAGTCCAACAGAACCAGCTGCTGAACCAAGCAGAAGGTCAGAAGGGAATAGTCCTAAAATGAGTTCTGAGCCAGTGGCAGGCTCCATTGACAAGGCCATGTCTCCAATGACAAATCTGAAAACTGGAGTTCTGAAAGCTAACATGGAAACTGAAGCCTAAGAACAGACATTCAGTCTGCTTAGTAAGGTGGAAAATAGTCGTATGGCCAAAAGATATGGAGAAGGCTCACAGGTTATTACATATCAAGGGCTTGGCAAGTGCCAAGTGAAATACTGAGGATTGTAGCAGAAACTTTTCATCCCCTATGGGCTAGAAGACACCTCCAAGTGATGTCTTTTCCAAACAAGACACAATTTCCCAGTTGTCCTCTGCTCCACTGACCTTCTCTCCCTCAAAAAACAGTCTCAGTTGCCACTCTTTCTGGTGTCAACATAATTTTGGCTGGAAAGATGCTGAGGAGTCCTCCCTGCTCCCAGCAGGGCAAGTTAGCTTATGCACTGTTTCATTCCGGTATAGACTAGTCTTTTTGTCTGTGCCTGGCTGTTAGTGTCTAAGGGCACAACAAGGCAGCCAGTACCCAGGGGAGCAGGAGTAAGCTAAGCAATAGGTGTCAGCATGGAATTATAGTGAGTGGGGATAGCGTAGGGTAAATTTGTTATATCAAAGAAGGGAGGATGGATGCCAAAGTGAAGTTCAAAACAGATTTCAGAAGGCAGCTGATTCCCAGATGTGCTAGGGCAGAGAACTAGGAGTGAGAGAGAAGCTGATCATGGACATAGCCATGTGGTTAGAGCTGCAGTGGCATGTCAGAATGGGGCAGTGATGGGGTCCCACAGCCAACAGGAAAATCAGCAGTGAAGTAACATAAAGTGCTGGGGACAAAGGAGAGAAGAGTGCTGAGGAAAGTGTGGAGGATAGCTGTGGTGAAGCAAAAACCAGGAGTGCATAGGGCTGACAGTCCACTTAAAAGGCAATGGAAGATGCTGAAAGAATGATGTGTTGGTTTGACTTCAGCTGGCTGCCAGGCTCTCACCCAGCTGCTCTCTTACTCCCCCTCACCAACAGGACAGGGTGAGAAAATAAGATAGAAAAGCTTGTGGATTGAAATAAGGGCAGGGAATTTGCTTTCCAGTTACTATTATAGGGAAAACAGACTCAACTTGGTGAAAATTATATAAATTTATTGCCAATTAGAAATAGGGTAGGATGATGAGAAACAAAGACAAGAGTAAAACTCTTTCCCCTCACCCTACCTCTTCTTCTTAGGCTCAACTTCGCTCCTTTACTCCCAATTCCTCTACCTCCTTTCACACCAGACATGCAGGAGAATTGGGGCTGTGGTCAGTCCATAACAGTTCCTCTCTGACACTCCTTCCTCTGTGCACTGTTCCCCTGTTGCAGTGTGGGGTTCCTCCCATAGGATAAAGTCTTTCACAAAGTGCTCCAACACGGGTTCTCTACACAGTGTGCAGTCTTTTACATACAGACTGCTCCAGTGTGGGTCCTCCATGGGCCACAGATTCTGCCAGAAAACCTCCTGTGTGGGGTCCTTTCCATGAGCCACAGCTCCTCCCAGGACCCTGTTCCAGCGTGAGCTCTCCACAGGCTGCAGCACCTGAGCAGCTCCACCTGATGTAATGTGAAGTTCTGCACAGGCTGCAAGGTGGATATCTGCTTCACTGTAGTCCTCCTTGGGCAGCTGGGTGACAACCTACTCCACCATGGTCTTCTCCATGGGCTGCTGGGGAATCTCTACTCCAGCATCTGCAGCACCTCCTTCGCTGACCTTGGTATCTCCAGGACTGTTTCTCGTAGGTTTTTTTTTCTTCTTCTTTGCGTTTGTGGCATTTTTGCCCTTCCTTAAGTAATCCCCAAGGAAGAACATTCAACTATGCCCTCTGGTGGGTCTGGCACAGAGCGGCCCTGGCCCCTCCCCACAAAGGCTCCCCTACAGCCTGTCTGCTACCAAAACTTTGTTACATAAACCAAATACAAGTGAAAGACTCTATAGGTTGGGTCTGGGTTTCTCCGTGGGGAGATGAGCACCTCCTAACTAGAAAAAAGGGACTAAATCTGGAGAGAGGTCAGGAATGCATGGGAGTCTCAGCTACTGGGGAGCAAGACAGAAGGAAAGAAGTTGGCAAAATCACAGAAGACTAAGAAGGAAGGGTGGAAGGAGAAAATGATAAAGACTGCAAGGAGGCAGAGACATGGAGGAGTGGCAAATTAAAGGGCCCATGCCTGCAGGGACTGAGGAGGAATGAGCCATGAGCAAAGCAATGGACTATGTGAGATGAGTGAAGAGAGGCTGAGAGATGTTCACCCTGAAGTCTACTAGACAAGCTAAGCAGCAAAATATTAAGCACAAATTAATACTAAAGGAGATCTGAATATTGCAGAGAAGAGAGGAAAGAGTTAATACGAATTGTTGTGAAAGTCTGTAGGAGCGGAGGAAGACAGAAAGTGGAGGAGACAGCATATGAGACTTGGATTTGTTTTTTTCTTAAGTTTTAGAGAAAATGAAGTACCTATACATAAAAGCCAATTCACCATTTATCAATTTCCAGTATCTGCACCACAAACACACTCCTTTCTTGCATGCAGATTGAAAGCACTGGTAGGCAGAATGAACTGTGTGGTCCCCCTTCTGTTTTGCGTGTGACCTGTGACTGAGTCTGGGAGGTTATGTGGTAGTGGCACAAGGTTCTGTGCCATGACCTAAAGCCACCTGGCTTGTTGGATTTAGATTGTGTTTCCAAATTGACACTACTGCATTGCTTTCTCTCATACTTCCCAATCAAGGTACACTGTACTAAGGTACAGCTGAAGCTGTGAATTTACATCCAGTTTTGAAAGGACACTTCAGCATGTGGGCCTTCTTGTAAAAGCCAGGCACTATACAGCTCAGAAGTTTCTGAGCTGACCTTTTCCAGATTTCTTTTAAACAGCTTTAGTTAGGGAATTGCCATGTTGGGGCACTCCACTAGCCTTTGTCCAGCTCTGGGTACAAAGCCCTGCAATACTTTCAGGCTTATGAGTAAGACAACTTTTTAACAGTAGTTTATACTGGAGAATCCTAAGACTTGGATAAAGTCTGATGACTGCTTCCTCTTAGTCCCCTTCATGCCTGCAATGTCTGTCCTGTTCTGTAACTGCACACTGGGATGTAGAAGAACTATTTACATCAAAACCAAAAATAGAAATAAATGAACTGCCTGAATGGAAAAAAAATGCAATTGCTCTGGAGATCTGTAATTGCATATGTAAAAACTGTTCTGTAGTGGCCACTAAGGTGTGCAGGAGAAGAACCTGCCTCCCACTGTCATGCCGTAACTGGGTGTAATAAGGCAAGTGAAGCCCTGGCTCCTGTATGCCTTCTTCCACGCAGGTTAAGGACTGCAACTCTTTCTCTCAGGAGGGCTACAGTAATGTGTCTCTTGACCCAGCCACCTGCTATCACAAACCTTGTGACAACTAGAGACTGAGGTCACAAATTTATTGCTGAGATTATTGGAGATTGACAGAAGAAAGTAAAGATTTTGGGAAGGCAGAGAAAAGATAGGGACTGTTTACATAAGCCATGTTTCTTAGGAAAACAAGGATCAAAATGACTACAGCTTAATGCAAGACATGCAATTTTTTTCAATCAGGCATTCCTGTAAAGGAGCAAATCTGAATCATGGCTTTGTGGCACACATAGCAGTCNTCCACCTGATGTAATGTGAAGTTCTGCACAGGCTGCAAGGTGGATATCTGCTTCACTGTAGTCCTCCTTGGGCAGCTGGGTGACAACCTACTCCACCATGGTCTTCTCCATGGGCTGCTGGGGAATCTCTACTCCAGCATCTGCAGCACCTCCTTCGCTGACCTTGGTATCTCCAGGACTGTTTCTCGTAGGTTTTTTTTTCTTTTTCTTTGCGTTTGTGGCATTTTTGCCCTTCCTTAAGTAATCCCCAAGGAAGAACATTCAACTATGCCCTCTGGTGGGTCTGGCACAGAGCAGCCCTGGCCCCTCCCCACAAAGGCTCCCCTACAGCCTGTCTGCTACCAAAACTTTGTTACATAAACNCTTTTTCTTTGCGTTTGTGGCATTTTTGCCCTTCCTTAAGTAATCCCCAAGGAAGAACATTCAACTATGCCCTCTGGTGGGTCTGGCACAGAGCGGCCCTGGCCCCTCCCCACAAAGGCTCCCCTACAGCCTGTCTGCTACCAAAACTTTGTTACATAAACCAAATACAAGTGAAATTTATTGCTGAGATTATTGGAGATTGGCAGAAGAAAGTAAAGATTTTGGGAAGGCAGAGAAAAGATAGGGACTGTTTACATAAGCCATGTTTCTTAGGAAAACAAGGATCAAAATGACTACAGCTTAATGCAAGACATGCAATTTTTTTCAATCAGGCATTCCTGTAAAGGAGCAAATCTGAATCATGGCTTTGTGGCACACATAGCAGTCATCCACTGGTTAACAATCTCNGTTAATACGAATTGTTGTGAAAGTCTGTAGGAGCGGAGGAAGACAGAAAGTGGAGGAGACAGCATATGAGACTTGGATTTGTTTTTTTCTTAAGTTTTAGAGAAAATGAAGTACCTATACATAAAAGCCAATTCACCATTTATCAATTTCCAGTATCTGCACCACAAACACACTCCTTTCTTGCATGCAGATTGAAAGCACTGGTAGGCAGAATGAACTGTGTGGTCCCCCTTCTGTTTTGCGTGTGACCTGTGACTGAGTCTGGGAGGTTATGTGGTAGTGGCACAAGGTTCTGTGCCATGACCTAAAGCCACCTGGCTTGTTGGATTTAGATTGTGTTTCCAAATTGACACTACTGCATTGCTTTCTCTCATACTTCCCAATCAAGGTACACTGTACTAAGGTACAGCTGAAGCTGTGAATTTACATCCAGTTTTGAAAGGACACTTCAGCATGTGGGCCTTCTTGTAAAAGCCAGGCACTATACAGCTCAGAAGTTTCTGAGCTGACCTTTTCCAGATTTCTTTTAAACAGCTTTAGTTAGGGAATTGCCATGTTGGGGCACTCCACTAGCCTTTGTCCAGCTCTGGGTACAAAGCCCTGCAATACTTTCAGGCTTATGAGTAAGACAACTTTTTAACAGTAGTTTATACTGGAGAATCCTAAGACTTGGATAAAGTCTGATGACTGCTTCCTCTTAGTCCCCTTCATGCCTGCAATGTCTGTCCTGTTCTGTAACTGCACACTGGGATGTAGAAGAACTATTTACATCAAAACCAAAAATAGAAATAAATGAACTGCCTGAATGGAAAAAAAATGCAATTGCTCTGGAGATCTGTAATTGCATATGTAAAAACTGTTCTGTAGTGGCCACTAAGGTGTGCAGGAGAAGAACCTGCCTCCCACTGTCATGCCGTAACTGGGTGTAATAAGGCAAGTGAAGCCCTGGCTCCTGTATGCCTTCTTCCACGCAGGTTAAGGACTGCAACTCTTTCTCTCAGGAGGGCTACAGTAATGTGTCTCTTGACCCAGCCACCTGCTATCACAAACCTTGTGACAACTAGAGACTGAGGTCACAAATTTATTGCTGAGATTATTGGAGATTGACAGAAGAAAGTAAAGATTTTGGGAAGGCAGAGAAAAGATAGGGACTGTTTACATAAGCCATGTTTCTTAGGAAAACAAGGATCAAAATGACTACAGCTTAATGCAAGACATGCAATTTTTTTCAATCAGGCATTCCTGTAAAGGAGCAAATCTGAATCATGGCTTTGTGGCACACATAGCAGTCATCCACTGGTTAACAATCTCCCCCCAGGATTAATGAGTCAGCCAAATCACCCACACATTATGAATACTACAGATAAAATTTGGAATGCTGTCATTTCTCGTGAGTAAAAAGCAGTGCTGATTAATGACTCTTAGTCTGCTGAGGTCCCTTGTCATGGACAGGAGCATATTTATCTCTTCTGTGAACTTTGAAGATGATGTTATTCACCTGTGACTAAATGATTTGGGGTGTTCTGAAGAGGCGCAGTGCAGGAAGTATTGCATGCCCACTCTGAAAGTCAGGCATCTGGTTTTGGTTTCTTAACTTGACACCTTTAGTTCCTTTTGAAATATTTGGTCTCTAATTTTTTTTTAACTTATTTTTTTTTTAATGAGAAGAAAGATTAAGTTAGCAACCTACTTCCATTCTTAAATGCCATTTTAGGTTACCTAAAGTTTTTGGCTTGAAAGAAATAGTTCTCAGTTTCTCTGAGAACAAAGAAGATTGCTTATGCCACTTGAGTAAAACTGCAAAGAGTTCTGAAGTACCAACCATTGTACTAGTCTGCCTTGAAACCCTGGATTTTTCCCTAACATTTTTCTGCCTTCTTTATACCTCAAATTCTAGCTTATTAACACATTTTGATCTTTTTGGAGAGTTAGTCCTCACTGGAGGAAAAAGCCTGGAGGGAAAGCAGGCTGAGAGTAAAGAACTTTGGAGAAGGTAAGAAGTTAAAAGGGCTAACACCAATTATAAGGGTCCTTTAGTCAGCACTCTGTGAAATGAGGTTCAGCCACCAATGTCAACATAAACAGGTTTATGAATACAAAATTTTGTATTTAAATTGATGGTCAAGACATTTCAATGAGATTTCCATTATATGTAAAGAGAGAGTAAAATCTTCATATTTACCATCAGTCTACTGAAGTGAGTAGTCTGCTCAGTGGAGTGTTGCATGGACTGAGGACAGTGTTGGGACCATCCAAGCATAGGACTACATCTCATCTAATCTCATTTACAGATGGGCATCCCAGCAGACTCCTACAGAAGGACCTTTCCTTTTGGTGGGATGTAGCTGAGGGTAGGAACAGGTCCTGCTGTGAAGCCCAAATCTCTGGCAGAGAGAATTCTGTTGAGTGCTGCAGGTTAGAATTGAATTGATTACTGAAGATAAACCATAGAACCTTAGAATTATAGAATCATAGAATGGTTTAGGTTGGAAAGGANTTCCCACATCCCTCCTATAGGCCCCCTTTAGGTACTGAAAGGCTGCTATTAGATCTCGTCGGAGTCTTCTTTTCTCCAGGCTNTGGCTCCTGTATGCCTTCTTCCACGCAGGTTAAGGACTGCAACTCTTTCTCTCAGGAGGGCTACAGTAATGTGTCTCTTGACCCAGCCACCTGCTATCACAAACCTTGTGACAACTAGAGACTGAGGTCACAAATTTATTGCTGAGATTATTGGAGATTGGCAGAAGAAAGTAAAGATTTTGGGAAGGCAGAGAAAAGATAGGGACTGTTTACATAAGCCATGTTTCTTAGGAAAACAAGGATCAAAATGACTACAGCTTAATGCAAGACATGCAATTTTTTTCAATCAGGCATTCCTGTAAAGGAGCAAATCTGAATCATGGCTTTGTGGCACACATAGCAGTCATCCACTGGTTAACAATCTCCCCCCAGGATTAATGAGTCAGCCAAATCACCCACACATTATGAATACTACAGATAAAATTTGGAATGCTGTCATTTCTCGTGAGTAAAAAGCAGTGCTGATTAATGACTCTTAGTCTGCTGAGGTCCCTTGTCATGGACAGGAGCATATTTATCTCTTCTGTGAACTTTGAAGATGATGTTATTCACCTGTGACTAAATGATTTGGGGTGTTCTGAAGAGGCGCAGTGCAGGAAGTATTGCATGCCCACTCTGAAAGTCAGGCATCTGGTTTTGGTTTCTTAACTTGACACCTTTAGTTCCTTTTGAAATATTTGGTCTCTAATTTTTTTTTAACTTATTTTTTTTTTAATGAGAAGAAAGATTAAGTTAGCAACCTACTTCCATTCTTAAATGCCATTTTAGGTTACCTAAAGTTTTTGGCTTGAAAGAAATAGTTCTCAGTTTCTCTGAGAACAAAGAAGATTGCTTATGCCACTTGAGTAAAACTGCAAAGAGTTCTGAAGTACCAACCATTGTACTAGTCTGCTTTGAAACCCTGGATTTTTCCCTAACATTTTTCTGCCTTCTTTATACCTCAAATTCTAGCTTATTAACACATTTTGATCTTTTTGGAGAGTTAGTCCTCACTGGAGGAAAAAGC